>VDFB02134469.1:0-21630 GCA_007258455.2 Sequoia sempervirens | reverse complement strand
AAAAGTGTGATATCCCAAAAAGGTATCCATTTTCCTCTTCATCATTTTGGTGAACCCAATGCTTTTTCTTTTCTGATTTGGAGTTTATTAAGTCCTTAGATCTATATAGCATTCATTCTTGCATTGTATCTTTCATTAGTAAAAGTGCATCTATGGTATCTTGCATCTTGCATTAGTGAAATTGCATTTAGGGATTCCTATATTTGCATTAGTGAAAGTGCATATAGGTTACATATTTACTTTATTGCATCATTTCATCTCATTGAAAAATTGAAAAGTGCATTGTTCTTCATCTTCATTGCATTCTTATTACATTCAAAATTGAAAAATTGCATTCAATTGTTTGTCTCTACGACTTTTTCTTGCACTTATTTGCACATTTTTCTATTTCTAAGCATGAGTATACTGCATAGGCAACTTGTAAACACTTTTGACATTCTAGAATTTACTATTTTTTTTGCAAAAGACCTATGTTAGGACTAAATCACCCTTCCTATCATCTTAGTCCCTCTCAAGATTTTTTCTTTAGAAATATCTCTCTATTGTTTGTTGTCTATTCCAGCCTTCGAAACTTCAGAATCTCACTAGGAGGACCAAGACACCCTTCTTTGTCTCTTAGTCCATGTTGAATTTGATTCTTAGGTTTTCAGGATTTGAGATTTCTTTTCTATGTTTTTGTGGGCTACTTTTTGTTTTATATTTCAGTTTCCCAATTTGTTGTTATTCCAATTTCTTTCATTTCAAGTGTAATTGCAAGCATAGGATATTGGGGTATGTGCAGGATCATGATGGGCCAAAAAGTGGTGATATAATGGGTATGTGTAGTGTATGTGGCTGACAACTTTTATTTTACCCAAAATTGATGAAACAAAAAGGGATTTTAAAGGAGATTCCTTTCCACCAATATAAAGCATGCTTTACTTTGAGTTTAATAAATTATTATTATTCATTTTCTATTTGAATTACGACTAAAGTCCTAATTGATAGGCTGATTTAAAAACATCTATAGCTTTCAAATGGTAACACATTTTTGGAATCCAAAACATGCATCACATTCTATGCTTCACATACTATAGGATTAAAAAAAGAAAAATTAAATTTCATGAAGTTTTGACCAGTTAAGGTGGTTAGACATACGAGTTTTTATATTTTTTAAAATTTGTAATAAAAAATTCATAATTAATTATTTACTTGGAAGAAAATTACAAAAATATGCATCACATCGAGACATGAGTCCTCTAGTTATATTTAAATCTTATAAAAAAAATATTTTCATTTTATTGTGGTTAGAGTGGTTAATAAACACCTCCTTATTTTTCCTTGAAATTTATGTACCAATGCGATTGAAATTTTAAATTTTCACCAAATAGATTTAAAACCTAGTAGTTTAGAAACTACATTAAATTTGATACAAATTCTATTCTTACATATTTTTGAAATAATATAGACAACTTATTCAAATTTTTATGTCAAGTTGCCTAACTCTGATTTTTCAAAAAAATTCGCCACTTAAGGGCTTATTTTTTTCATGATGATCTTGCACATACCCATTGTGTTCATTACACTTTCTATGTTTTATGCCTTGTATGAGTTGTAGTACTTGGGTTATCAAGATCTCTTACTTCTGGTGTTGGCACTATTTCACTAGGTATGGACCATACCTTTGACACCTCTTTTTCTATACCTACCTTACCTAAAAGTGTCATGCCGAGTTTCCAAACAATCATTGATCATATTCCTGAAGAAAACATAATGAAAATGCATGAAGACTTAGCTCATTTACAAGATAGTGTAAGTATAGAAAACATTTCAAACACTATTATACCTGCCATGGAGAACCTTCACCACATTATGGAAAGTGATGAGGAATTAGAAGTTGTGCATAACATAGGTCAAATATTTGGAAAACATCTTCCTCTGACCACTAATGGTGCTCAAGTCTCAAACAATATGCACAACCAAGGAGGAATTCAAAATCCTCCCTCTTCAACCATGACCTCAATTCCCACCTATACCATTCCTCAAGTTACCACAACAACACGCAAACCAGCCTAGTAGCATCCTCCTACCTCAAACATTTCCAAATTAGCATTCCTTTATACCAATCATGATTCCCAAATTAGTGTGTGAAAATTCAATTCCCACCTTCAAAAGATGTTTTATAAAACCTACAAAGCAAGATAAAGGATAAGCTACTATGATGAAATTTCCTTCCTTCATGCATTTATGCATCTCCTTCGAGACTAATATCGTAATCTCCCAACCACTAGTGAACCAAAACCACCCCTACCCATCTCCTCGAATGTACCAAAGCCTCAAAACCAAAAACATTTACCAACCTTTAGAAGACAAAATAAAGTTTCTTTCTTAAATCCAAATTCCACCTCCCAACTCTACCCAACTAGTTGGATACCCAATAGCTTTATAAAGAAGAGTAATCCATATATCTTTGGGGATCTCAGCTGCAAGCTTACTCCCCTTTACCTAACACACTTCACAACATTATGACCTAACTCTTAAACAAAAACATGCTTACCTTACCTCTCATTTGACCCCTTGACCCTAGGAAGCCATTACCTATGAACTTTAGACACAAATCCTATTATTCTTATCACAAACAAAAAGGAAGTAATATAGAGCATTGCAATTATCTTAAAAATATTGTTCAAGACCTCATCGATTCCAATCATATCCAAATTTTAGGTGTAAATGAAAATGGTATGAATTTTTTGGCCCCTCCCAGCCAAAACTTGCAAAAATTTACCAATCCCATGCCCAACCATAATATTTCCTTTGTTAACGCTTGTGAAACTAAGCTTAATGTGATGAATGTTTACACGGATGATGAGATTCTGAGCAATAATGAACAAATTCCTATGTGTGATGATGAATAGATTCCTATGGATACTAATGAACAAATTCCTACTGATACAATGATAGGAGTGGTTGACATCGAGCCATGTAAACAAAAACCAATTGACATTACTTTCTCTTTAGAAGAAACAATCAGACATGCACCTAATGGTCCTATTTACATAGCTAATAGAATCAATAACAACCCCACTCCTAGGATTTTAATTGATCCCCTCTATGGAGAGAATAAATTTTATATGTGCATGAACTTACTCAAGATAGATATGATAAACTAAAAGCATGGATTAAAACACATGATGGTTTTTCTCATGCTACAATGGGCTTGATCACACTCCCTTTACAAGTAGGACCAAATAAATCAATTGTATCATTCTCTATCATCTCTAATTCAGACCAATTTCATGTGAAGTTAGGCTACAAATGGCTTCGCTCAATGAATGTGGTCTCATATGTTTTCCATAAGTGCTTAAATTTTCTAGTGGGTAATGAAATATTCATAGTGAACTATAGTGGCTTTAGACCCTCGTCTTCCCATGGAATCTTCTCCTTAGATTATTTTTTGCCTGAACCTATCGAACTTATAAGACCCCGTGAAGACCTCCTATTCCTATCTTATAAAAAATTGAAAGAAAAATGCATAGCCAAACTATCTCTTGAAAACTTTCCTACACCCATTATTGAACCTCCACTCATGCTTGAACCTCCACCACCTAAGGAAAACAATGTTGAATTTAAAACCCTTCCAACCAACCACAACCCATGCATGAACATTCCCTTGCCTATTTCCTACAAGAGACCTAGAGAAAACCAAACAAGTCCTAATCTTCCTCCTAAGAAAATTTATAAAGCCTAAGAGAAAGTGGTTGAAGAAACTTCTATGGTTTCTTCCATTCTTCCTTCACAAGAAGAAAAGGAACCTATGGTTGACAAACCCACTCCTACACAAATTATGAAACTTAAAAATTGTAATAAAAGAAACCATAATGCTAGAGAGCGTAGGCATAGATGTCATTCTATTTCTCGAAAGATGAATAATGATAACAACATTGAAAATCAAAATCTAAACTTGACAAAAGCAATGTGTGATGACCCTCCTCTCTTACCAGAACAAATAGGAGCTATACCTTCACCACAACAAGGACCAACAACTTCTATGGATATCATTCATCGTCTTATTGTGGTTAACTTTGATGACAATGAGGAAATAGCTAAAATCAATGAGGAAGTGCATAATGAGTTAAATTTACTATTTTCCTCTTCTATAAGCTTAAACAACAACAACCATGGTGATCCTCCTAAATCAAGTGATTCACCATGTGTTGAACCTAGTGATTCTCCTAGTACAAAACTTGATGTTGTCTCTCTTGCTAGTGATCTGCATTCTACATATACTAAACAAGACTAGGATGCAGATGGCCTATTGGATGGTTGAATCGCATGTACTTTACTAGTTTTTGATATTTTCTTTTCTTTTGCTTTTATTTCATTTTCCTTTTTGATTACTTGAATGTGTGTATCGTGACCCCCCTTGATGTTTTGTTTGATGTTTCTCTCTCTATGTGCATTCCTCTATTTGTACCTTCGGTATATGTCGCCATATACACCTTTTCCTTTTTATTAATCTTTTTTTTTATATTTGGGTATGTGCGGGGATCATGATGATCAAAAGTGAGTGATATGGTGGGTATGTGTAAGGTATGTGGTGACAACTTTTTACCCAAAATTGATGAAGCGAAAGGGTTTTTAAAGAATATTGCCATCTTTCCACCAATAGAAATTACGTTGTACTTGGAATTTAATAAATAATTATTATTCATTTTCTATTTGAATTACAACTAAAGTCCAATTAATAAAGGCGTCGAGAAAAATATCTATAGATTTCAAAATGTCACATTTTTGAATCTAAAACATGCATCATGTTTTTATGCTTCACACACTATAGGATTAAAAAATTAATTTCATGAAGTTTGACCAAGTTAAGGTGGTCATACATACAGTTTTTTTATATTTTTTAAAATTTGTAATAAAAAAATCATAATTAATTTTTTAATTGGGAAAAAATTATAAAAAAATATGCATCACATGGGGACATGATTCCTCTACTTATATCTAAAATCTTATAAAAAATATTATCATTTATTGTGGTTGGGGTGGTCCAGGACAAATACCTATTTCTTATCTTTCCACGATTTAGGGTGCTATTGCATTGAAATTTCAATTTTCCTGTAGATTTTCTTTTTAAATAAACCTAGTAGTTTAGAAACGCTACATTCAATTTGCCAGATTCTATACATTATTTTGAAATAATATGAATGCTTAAATTTGCATGTCAAGTTTACAACTTCTGATTTCAAATTTTTGCCATAGGGCCTATTTTTCCATGGTGATCCCACACATACCCATTTTTCCTTTCATTTTCATTTCTTTTCTTTTTCCTTTTTGGTGATGACTTTGTTGGAATCAAGGGAACACTAGAGGGTGAATCAATGTTTTGCAATTTTTAGCCTTATTAATTTGATCTTTAAAGTATTGATAACATTTAATCAAAAGAAATATGCATGAACATAAAGCAAGCAACCACAACACCATAACAAAAGGATTTTTATGTTGAAACCCTGTTAGGGGAAAAACCACAATGGAGGTCAATCCACAATATTATTTGAGTATACTCAAAAAGATGTTTACAAAATGGGAATGCACTTGCATTCAGGCGCACTGCCTAGAGCTCACTGCTCAAAAACAAAAATGCTTATTACCTTACAATCAATGTCAAAAGAAAAATAGAGTGGTGAACTATGAAATAGCATCTAAAAATTCCTAAGAATAGTTTTGGTTAAGCCCATCAATTGAATTCTAGACCTTTTGTCTAATTATGCTCTTCTGCTATATTATGCTTCAACTCACATCACAAAATCCTTTTATGCACAAGTGAAATTGTCCATAATCGCTCTACAATCCTTTTGAAATTCATAAAATAAATCAACACACTTCATACACATATCAAAATGATATAATCTATCACATATATATTCACAAAGTCTAAAGATTTAATTGCTACATGTCAACTCCAACAAAATATGAAATATTTACAATCTATCAGCTCAATCCATAATTAATTTTTAATGTACACCAAAAAAAGTTGGCCACAACATAGTGAGGACCCAAATCAACATGCTCAAATACAAAAACACTTAAACAATTACTTCTCAAATATCCACAACGGTTGCATTCACTTAGTTAGCCTTCAAGCACTGTTAAACAAAAAATTAGTCAATTAGATCTTCTAACTTGCACACAGATCAGTACAAGGCTCTAAGATTCGAGAATAAAAAATATCATATACCAAAAAACTTCCCTAAGATCCATAACTCAAAATGATAACATAAAAATTGCATGTGAATTGATGAACACAATTCTATCGGATGCTTTGTTATTGCTTGATAGTTAATCACAAAACTTCAATCTAACTTTTGGTAGGATCAAATGATTACGTGTGGATTGAATCATTGACTAGGGTTTTCATAAATGACAACACCAGATGACTTGTGTAGTGTCTCCTTCCAACAATCTCCCCCTTTGGCATTGATGGCAACACTTAGTGAAAAATGACTAAGTGTCGGATCAATACCAACATGAATTACATTGCCAACCTTCAAAACTCCAAAAACAAAAATCCCCCTTAGATGATTATAAATTTTTTTACTATCCCATTATCCCCCTTTGACATCAATGAAAAAGGCAGGAATCTAATTATAACCCACTACTATGAACAAACTGCATATGTACAAATAGGCTTCTACAACGTACATAAACTTAAATAGATCTACAAAATTGTTCGTCAACAAGTTCAAACTCATGTGCCAACTCTTCTTGAGACACTCCAAGATAGTCATGTGACCACATAATAATTAAGATTGCATCTCTGTGGATTCAAGGTTAACTAGATCACAGACCACCATAGCATCATGTGCTTCCTTCAATGCACTCAACATTTTTTCCATCTTAGGACCAATTAGTCATCTAAGCTCACAAAACCTTTCAACCATTTTACCTTCTTCATGCTTCAAGCTTTTGATCTTGCCAAGTAGGGATATGACTTGACCTTCTTGCTTTCCAACAAAAATGGTTAGAGGATTGAATGCTTGAGTGATATCTACTAGTTGTTTCCTACCTTCTTTCATTTTCTTTTCAATGTCCTTAGTGAACTTAGATAAAGATAGACATGACTTATAAATGTTACCACCTTCAAACGCAGAATTTTGAATATTCTTTACATAGGTAGCTAGCATAGATTTATCATTAGCTATCATCGCTTTCAACCTACTGAACATTTTATCATCAAACTCCCTCTAAACCTTATCCATAGCTAACTTCTCAAGTGACTCAAAATGAGTACTTACATAATTTACAAGCTTCTTTAGCTGACCAAATGGAGAATCAGATGAATCCTTGACATATGAAGCCATGATCTTCTCCAGAATACTAGATGTAAGATTCAAAAGTTCACTATCTTCAATATGTGATTTCAAATTTTATTCCATTTCCTTGGCATGTGCAAACGATGCAACTTTCAGTTTCTCAATGGGAGACAAAGTAGCCAAGTTGATAGGACCTCTAATGAATTCAATATCAAAATATTGTTGTTGCTCTTCTAAAAAATCCTCCATTGCCTTAGTAGTGTCTCTTGCTTCCACAAGAATCTCCTTCACTTCATCCTTCTTCTCTTTAGGAATTGATTCTTCCTGGGCTTCATGAATCTCTTTTTCTTCAACCAACACAACTTTAAGAGCTTCAGTCTCCATAGGAATTTTAGTATCATGCACATCAAGAGGAATCTGAGTGTCCTCAACTATATATTATTTCCCATCTTTTTCTACTAGACTAGATGAAACATCTTCATCATGTACTTCTTCAGAAACAACATTATATTTGTTCTTTAACATAATTGCCTTGAGGATTTTCTTGTTATCCTTTGGAACTTCTTCAGTCTTACCAATCATCAGCTTGTTCACCCTTGTTTTTCTCTTGAAATCCCTTTTTGCTTCATTTATTATATTCTTCATTTCTTCTAATGACATCACCATAGATCAACAAGTATCTGGTCTCTCATTTGTTCTTCTTCTGTCCTTGCACTCACTCTTCTCATTTCTAAAACTTCATATAGACTTTTAGGTAATGCAAACATTATTTTAATAAGAGTCATATTGAAATTATTCAAGTACTTTATTGAAGCTTCCTCAAGAAATCTTTGACCAAAACTATCAAAGGTGTCATACCATTCACAATGAGGCCTAAGATTACCATCCTTAATCAATTCCTTCTCCACTTCTTCTATAGGCATACCTAATTTGTCTTTTTTCATGTTTTTCTTTCCTTTCTCTTCACTAGAGGGATTGTCCTTAGAGACTTCTACTTCCTTTGTGCCCTTTTTCTTGATTTCTCTTATCTCTTCATCTTGAAAAACAACATAAAATCTTGTGCTATTTTCCTTATTCCTTTTTCCTTCTCTCTCAGATGACTTGGCTTGGGCTTTCATAGGTCTTAACTCTTTCTTAGGACCAGATGAGAGAGTAGAGATTCTAGTAGATATAGTTTGAGCAGAGGATGCTACCAGACTAGAAGATTTAGTTCTATCTAACTCTCCTACTTCAACTTATTCTCTCTTCCTTCTAGCTTCTCTCATAGCTTCTACAGATATACCCATGCTCTCTACAAAGGATTCCACTTCCTTCCTTACTCTCCAAACTATCATAAGTTTCTTCAAATGCTCATGTACTTGCATATTATTTCTTTCATAGCTTCCAACCTCTCTTCTGCCAAATCCTAAGGTTTACTTAACAAATTCTCTTCATATAGTTCCAAGATGTTCTCCTCAACTTCATAGCCCATTGGCATAATCCACACTATTCTAGGACCAACAACTTTGATCAAGCGTTGATCAATGTCAACCATAAAATAGATTGTGTCCTTATACTTCTCCATAATAGAAGTAGGAATTCTTTCTCTTGCTTACATATGATTTTGAGAGCTCTTGAAATAACCCTAGATTGCATCTTTCCTGGCTTTACTATCACCAACTCTATGCAAGATATCTCTAATTTGAACAGCTATATGTTTATTATCTTGCCATTGAAATTTTCCAAAACCTGAAACTTCATTCATGAAGTAAAAGAATAAACATAGCAGTAGATTACCATATTTGAAGGAATTATTCTTGTCTTTCTTGATTTTTTCAAGGTTCTCCATTAACTAGCTTCTAAGTAACTCACATAGATCATACTTTTCATTCTCCTTCATGATATGATATGCTGCATAAATAGTTGTATTAGATACAAAATTATCTCGACTGGAGTGATATATCTTTTAACCAATGACCATAGATGCAAATTTCACATCCACTTCAATGATATCATCAATTATCATAGCTCTTTTATCAAACACTGAACTGATTGCATCAGTAACTATTTGATTCTTCATGGAATTCAAGATCAACAACCCACCAAAGGAATTTAAACCTGTAATAGTGCTTATAGCTTCTTTTGTAATCTTAAAAGGTTGACTCAACCACATAAATTCAACATGAACTCAGCTCAAAATATACCAGACACACTCATTTTCTTGAAACACAAGAAATTTTATAGTCTACGTGATTTCTTCTCCTCTAGGGTTTTGAATTTGGGCTTTACCTTGAAATCTATCCAACTATATGATTTGAGTACAAATTCAACAATTGTGGGCTTCCTAACTCCTCAATATTAGCATGAATGTATGCCCTAATGTCTTAAATTTGTAGGGCATCATATGGAATAGACAAAAATTCACCTAAGGGCTTGGTCTCAACATATTTGAAAGGATGCCACTTGATTTTTGGATGGGGTTTATCCTTGATATCAACTACCAATGGAGTGGCCATTTTCACAAATTCAAAAGTTCACAAGTTTTCCCAATAAGTACCTTTTTACCGGATTAGGGTTTGATGAATTGTCTAAAGACCATCACAAGGAGCACATATAGGGGATCGTACTAGACATCCACTACCGTTATCCCAAGTTAGATACTCCATATCTCATACTTGAGGTACAACACATTTACTGGTTTCCACTTCACATGTCATAACATAATACACTTTATGAAATCCACCATATTGTAGAACAAAATCAATTCACAGTTTACATACACTCCTTTTTCTTTATACACTATTCACTTTGCTTCTTAATTTTGTACATATCTACTCACTTTGCATTTGAAAAAGGAATCACTAGTTGATGCACAAATGTAGCTTATGTATATTACTCTATCTTCCTAAAATTTAACAATACATGATGCACCACACTTCCCATCTTACTAAGTTAGTGTTTGACATCTCATATAGGATCAAGATTGGTTCTCTATGTTTATCCATACTAGTCTTCCTCCTTCCTTCAACCATGTTTGTTATGTTCACTAACATATCAATATGGGTAATTCCACTATAATACAACAAGCTAGAGAAGGTTTCTTACTTAATAAGGAAGACAGTCAACTATTTTTGTTTGAAGAATTGCAATATGAGAAAGGAAAGCACACTCAATGCATAACACATGATAAATCATGGAATAGTAATTTTCACAACTCATTAATCTATATATATTTTTAAAAAATAAAAATAAAAAAATAAAAATAAATCTTGCATTTTGCTACCTAAGGTTGGCTTATTTATTCACATGTTATAATCATCATTTTTTTATAATCACGGTTATTTCTAACTTCATAAGGTTCAAGGACATGCGATAAGTAACAATTCCTAGATTTAAATTTTCTCCATTGTATTTCTCTAACACACACATATATATTTTTCTCTAGAATACTAGGCATTGGTATAGAAATGCAAAAAATTAGTTGGGAGTCTTTCATGACAATTTTCATATCCTTGATGATACCATTTATTTTCTCAATCGCTTAATTCACTAAAATTTTTACATAATTCCTCACCCAATTTATAAATTCGAACAATTGGTTTTTTTGTTCTTTTGACATGTACACAGCCTTAAAGGTCAACATCTAATTGAATATGTTATTACTTCCTATAAGACATTTATCCTTTCTTATTTTGGAACCAACAAGTCTTTAGCTCTTAGCTCATTTATAAGGGAGGTAGTAATATCATGTGTTCTAGATAATGTTTTAACTTCAACACACATTTAGATATAGTCTCTTCACAAAGGTTTTATGTTTAATTTCTAGAAGTTATTTATATAGTATCTAATTTAATTTTCATCAATCTTAACTTAGTTGTTGTTGTTTACATATTCTGACCTTTGACTTGAATCATTTAATTTCACTTGCTATTCTAGTCTATAGGTAAAACAACTCCAATATTTAGTAGTTGTTGTAGTTCACTGGGACTATGTTTACTAGCAAAGTGTTAAGGATAACAGGTTTAACCATTTAATTCAAAGGTAAAATATGGTTTACTTTTACCAAATTAGATTTACTATGCATTGTAGGGCTTAAGAAAATTTGTCAAGAGACATATTATTAATGCCAAACCTTATTATTAACTAGACTATTATGTGGCTCAGTCATTCACCTCGCACTTGGAAACAAGGGGACCATGTTTTATTGGGGTTTCTATCTCAGATATGTCAATTCAATGCATGCTCAACCCATCTATAATGGTCATTTCTTGGCCAATGGGTACTTTACAATCTTATTTGGGTTGGATAAGTACAACTAGGTTCATGTTTACTACACCATTCAAGTCCCTTAGAGTTTCCCTTATTAATATTTTATTCACAACACTTGAGTTGGTTTGCACATTATCCAAACACTCACAATAATTTCTACTTAATTTATTCCCAGAGTTCCCTAGAGTTGCAACCTAGGGCTCTGATACCATGTGCCATGCCAAAAAAAATTCACTAGAAAAAAAACCAACCATTTTTTTTTTGTTTGATTTAAAACCATAACAGGTATGAACCATGCCAACGATTGGCTCCATATTATACACATCAGATGGTGAAATAAGAATACAATCACTCACCAACACATTCCCTAAGCAAGTATAGGGTGGTGACAAGGTTGGATGTGCAGAGTTTGATGCACACACCCTTAGACAAAAATAGAGTGACCCTAGACAAAATCAAATTACTAATCTGGTAACAAAAATAAGAATAAAGCCATCGGTAACAACCATCCAATGATCGGGACAACCCTCACCCTTACATTAATATATAAAATTGGTTACCTGATTAGTCGAACCATCATAATGTCCTTATTATATAAACATCATTAGATTAGAACAATAACTATATTGCTAATTAATCATAGTAATGATATTAATTATTCTCAATCGAACCTTGATAATGGTATTATTATTCTTTAACTAATGAATCGCTTATAAAAATATATATTATTATTTAACCGAGCATTGATGATTAATTTATTTCAGTTGAATACCTTCAGGTGGAGAGTTTTATTTACTCCTTAATGTGAAGTTCAATACTAACAACTAAGTCTCAATATATCCATTTTTTTTAATTTAAAATATCAATAAATCTCTAATGATACTATTATCGTCTAGGCACCCAAGAGAAAATATTATTATTAATCAATCCTTGTTTTCTTAATAACTTGGTTGTTTTACTAGCCCCTCAAAAAAAAAATCATTAATCCCAGTCAATCACAAATTAAAATTTAATGATATTATTCTCCTTCTATCATTAATGACTAGATGCTAATTTTTAAAATTGGTATCACATTACTCTATAGCCACCATCCCATAATTGGTAGTATTCTTAGTAATCACATTATTACATAACCAATGGTAATAGCGATCATGTATAGTGGAATTTTACTATTTCCATTTAACCAAGCTAATTATTTATATTGTTTAATCTTGAAATAACCTCAATAATATCTTTAAACCTCAAATTAATAATAATATTATCATTATCGCTTAATTAAATGATATGTTAAAATTAAACCTCGTGTTATTCCCTTAATTGAAATAATAATATTACATCAGTAACTTTTTAACATTTCAAGAGTAACTATCACTATCCTTTGTTTATTTATTTATTTTTCTTATTCAAATAGATACTATACAATTGCCAATATTAATATTGCATGTATTTCTATTACAAGAAGAAACCATCCTCCATTCTAAAATTAACTCTGCTATAATTGAATCTATTAAATTTTATTTATTTATTTTTATTGATAATATCTAAATTACAGAGAGATTGCAGTATTAAACTGCAGTAACTTGCTGATGCAAATTACATGACAATAATAAATGCTGCAATAAGTAACTTGTTGATACAAAACAGCAACAACCAAAACAATTACAATAGTTACATAATAACAGTAAATTCTATAAGAAGAACTTGCTGATGCAAAACAACAAGAAGTAAAATAATTAGAGTAGTTACAAGATAACAGTAAATATTGTAAGAAGAAACTTGCTGCTACAAAACAGCGACAAAAGTTATAGCAGTAAATAGTAACAAGAATTAAATCTATTTGTTAATTTTTATTTTTATTTTTTTCATTAATCTTATCCCGCATAAATATATGTTTGTTTTCAAATATTAATACTATCTTCTTAAAATCAACATGATTAATATACTACCTGTAGCTAGCTGATATAAGTATAAAAATTAATTCCAAATTTATTAATTAATATGGTCATTACCATTAATAGTTATTTTACAATTTTTTTTTTATAAAACATTCTGAAACCCAAAATCATAGTTGCATAATGTGATAAACATGAATGTTACCCAATTTTGGGTTCAATATAATAGGCTTTAAAATGGGATTATCAAGTAACAAATATTAAAGTAAATAAAAACAACCATACACATTAACTCTGTTTTGTAACTCCTTTTTGGGGTAGCTTGACTTCTTGTTCAATATTTCCTTACCTACGCCTGACTACCAACCCTATAATGAAATTAATAGCATCATGGGAAGATTGCAATTATCTTGACTCAAGCTGAGTAGAATAGCTCTGAAACCAACTATTTTAAAATTTGCTTAAACTATTTTAGAATAGCTGCAGTGTTCCAACCTATGCTATAGCGCATTTATTCAGTGATGGGGTGCTTCCTACTGCTTCAATTTTAAATTTATTCCTCTTTCAATTTTTTTTCTTCTTGATTGACTGATGAGAAAGGAATGGACTATAGCTGGTAGGACAGGTCAACATTTATTAGGCTTTGAATGCCCACTATAGGCTGAAACAGACCAAGACCAACACGCAAGGATCAACCTGCAACAACATTTACTTCTACCAAAATGTCAGGCAACAGTAAATCTACAGCCAATAATAAAATACTACCCGCCAGCAGTCCTTATTTCCATATGGGTTACAGTGTTGCACTCATTTCATACATGATTTAAGGTGCTGAGGGAGAAGTTAAATGAGATCTGAGCCCTTTATTTGGCAGCGAGTTCATAGTAAGAGAAAGACAAATGATAAAGGAGCAATAGTTGGACGTAAATATACTTTATTGGATTTCCCCTATTAGTGTTTTTTTTTTTTAGGGCTATGGTGATTAGAGGAGGCTCCTACAATTACATTTCTGTGAAGGACCCCGATTTGACCCTCTTCAAATGCTAGCTACACACAGGCAGGGAGGATGTTGGTAAAGTTTGGACACCCTTTGAGGAGGCTTTGTCTCGACTTTATTTCAATCTTTGCAAACAAGCTTCAAAAGGAAAGACAAGCCCAAAGAAGTTAGTGATGGCTTTGATACCTACCTTTAGTATATATATATATATATATATATACAGAATGTTACTGACGAGGGGGGGGGAATGAGGGTTGCGACCTGTGGAGACCATGCCCCTTTAGGGGGCCTCAACTCCACAGTCACCTACTGTGCATTAGCTCCATGCTCGCTACTCTCATTTCTTGTGTTCGATAGAATGTTCCTAAGTTTTTTTCTTTTTTTTCTTTTTTTTATATGCATATACCAAAATTACACTTATTCCAGTAACTTTTACGTGTTTGCTTTTGTGCTCATCCTATCATTCCAGCGATCACATTCTCTAGAGTAGTCTTGTGGCACGGTGGACAATGTGGAGGTCACTATTGCGAAGGGATGAGGCCCCCACATAGGTCGTGTCCTTAGAAAATAAATTTAGCAAGTAAATGTGTGTTTTATTTATGATCTTTCCTATAGACTAATAAATTTATTTTTATATATAAATTTTAATGCAGGTTATTCTACATTTAAAATTATTAAACATATATTGATATATACAACTTTGGGTTTTCCTTTGTTGTGCAGATTGGTAACGAATATTGTTGAGCTAAATAAAATTACATTTACCTCTTTTTCTTGCATTGTTTATAATATTACCACTGCGTTCTCTCATAGTCACTATGAAATAAAACTACTCTTTTCACATGTTCAAAATATGATTGACAAGCCTTTCCTTTTTTTTCTAACATGAATCCCTTATAGGTATTTATTCCTCCATCTATAATGGCTAACTCTTTGAAAACTAAGAAAGAGTTTGCAAACATTATCCTTTTATTCATATTATTCATAATCAACATACATTATAATTTCATAATAATGTAACTTTTCTTCTTGAAACAAGATATTAAATCTTTTTTTTTTTTAAACTTGTAAAGCTACAATGTTGTGTACGAAATAAATGATTTAATATGCAAATAATAAAAACTTGTTCTAATACATCTCTTCTTTTTTTTATTGAACAATATATGAAATCTATCTTTAAACTTGCAATGATACAGATAGCCTTTGAAGAAACAATGATTTACATGCAAATAAATACACACAAAAAAAGTGAATAAGACTCGCTCTCATTTCTACATTGAACAATATGAAATTCATCTCCTTGCAACTTGTAGCTCTACCACTATGTTTGAGAAAACAAATGTCTTGCACACCCATAAACAAAGTCTTGCTCTCCATCCTACCATAATGGCGTCATGGAGCCTCGTGGGCTCTAGCCATACCCCCGAGCAAGGTTTTCTTTTAACTCCACTATGATGAATGGAGCTTTTTCAAAATTTTACAAGTGATAAAATATAACATAGCACCAAATCTCATGCTTCTAGTTTCTCTACTCTTTATTCTCAACCATGATCCTTACAGCATACCACTTTCTTATAGAAAAGAAAAATACACAAAAGAGAAAATCTAAGTAAGAGAGAACTTATCTATTTTCTCCAAGTGAGGGAACTAACTCCTTTATTCTTCTTCCTCTCCAAACTAAGCCATTTTCATTATTATCTTGCCAAAGAGATGGACTCCTCTCTTTTTTTCATTTTTTCTACCATCTTCACTCAAGTTCTCCAAGAGGAGAAGTGGGCAATGCCCAAATCTTCCATCTTCTTGAGATATATAGGAATCCTCCAAACCTACACTCTTTCCCACAAGTGCTCACACATGTGTGAGTCTTGTGCCAATTCCAAGAACTTTTGGGGAGTGGGAGGTTGAGAGTGACAAGTCACTCTTCCCAAGCCCCAACACTTTTTGAATTCGTCACATTCATGAATGTGGAAATTTGAGGGGTCTTTTCACACTCCAAGGACAAGTTCACATGTCAAAAAGGTTCCAAACCCATAGATATAGGTCCTAGGGGTCTATTCTTGTTCAAAAACCAAGGACATTGACTCAATAATCCCTTTTCAAAACCTACACAAGAATCCATACGAATTTTGATCCCAACCAAGGGTTCCAACCCCAACCAAACTCACATCACATGTCCTACAATTAGATTCTACTCAATCACCCAACCAATAATAAAACCTCAAACCCTTATAAGTCAAATAGGGCTACACTTAGAACTTCCCAAAGATGTATTTGATTTGATTCCAACATTTATCTATCCTCTTATTTGCATATTTGATTCTTGCACATTACCAAAGTCAACATGATTAGATCATATATCTCTTCATATTATTAGCTAATCCCATCCACATAATTTTCACTCATGAACTATTTACTCATTAATACATCAAATGAACCTAATGGTTCAATTTTTATTATAATCAAAGGAAATACACACTTACTCCAATACAAGAATATAGTCAATGAAATAGTCACTCCATCATTTTGTTTACCACCTTAGTAATTCATTTTAAACTCCTATAACATTAACGATGAACCATTTACCAAAATTTAATATGCCAAATAATCGAGCACTTTAAAGTTATATCCAACAATTCACATGTGCATCTATCATAAATAAATTAAGGTTAATGCCCATGAATCCTAAAAATATTTTTATCATTCATTTCATCATAATTATCATCTAACTACTTGTTTGATTGAAATAAAATGGGAAATACGAAATGGGATCTTACATTCATAGTAGCATAAGCAAGAATATTATCAAATAATCACACCATTTTTCATCCATAATGTATCTTACCATCTATTTAGGATCACATAAAACATATTAGAACTTTACTAATCACATGCAAGGTGGGGGTCTTTACAAAATTCTTTTTATGTGTTTGACTCAATGGCCCAGAATTAGGCACTGATTTATCTTATAGCTTAGTGCATCTCAGAAACGTTTTATAAATTCAAAATAATTTTAAATCCCTATGTGTTGTAGTTATCTCATGCTCCAAATAGTTGATATTACTGATGAACAACCAATCCTATTCAGTATTATCCTATTATGTTGAGATATTAAATGAGATTATCTGTTGTTGTTAATGTTGTTTATGATAATAGTGCAAAGATTGTAAAAGCATTAAGGGATCACCCTCCCGAGTCTTGCAGATCCCAAAGTGTAGGAGGATTTTTAAAGTCCTCATCGGGCTGGTCTGTGTCCTTCGAAAGCCTTGACTGGAATTGGAAATTCCATAGGTAGATTAGAAGAAAAATCTGGTTGCAGTAAAACAAACCAACATAGGTCATTGCATCAAACTAGGGTTTAGTGTTGCATCTTACATTGCATTAGTCTTTCCAAGTTCTTACTTGGTGGTGAACCTCTCTTGTAATCTGAAATCATATCCTAGGATACCTTATTGTTATATCTCTCCTTGCATTTTTTATTAGATTGATATCTCTAAGGTGTCCTTGAATGTGGAGTATAGAAAGCTTGTTTCCCTAGGTCCTAAAACCCTCGTGGAGACAAAATTCTATCTTACACTAGTTCATCCCTTTTTCATTAATTTTGACATCTTATGATTGTGTATCTTATGTCATTGTTGCATGCATGTGTCTCTTTGTGCCTTTGTTTGTTTTTCATGGGATCTTAGATCCTAGTGGCCTAATCATCCTCCTCAATCCTTGTTATCTTATATTTCCAACAATTAAACAATTAGACGTCTCTTGACTTATTTGTCTACTTTAGCCTGAGTTTGAGCATGGGCTCATACTCTCACTAAAGTGGGGGCTAAGCGTAGAGTATAAAATTGTATACCTTTATAATTTCACACTATATTTTCATCCCCTTAATTAAGTGGACTTAACTAAGCCTCTAATTGACCAAATTATATATTCCAAAGCCTTATTATTCCTATTTTTTGAAAGAGAAACCTACATTAAATAATTTCCAATACTGATATAAACAAATTTATAATTGTGTGTCCCTAATTTAGATCCTATGAACCATTCACCTAAGGGAAAATGGATTGGGAGAATGGGTCCCCTTTAAGTCTTAGGACCTAAATTTTTATATGTTTTTGGTAGCATTCTAATGATTCAAATTCAAGTTTCAAATGTTGGCTTGTGGAATCTAATTTTTAGGAAATTAGATAAACACCTATAAATACAAGGTTTTTTTATCAATTCAAACAAGCAACATTATATAGCATTAAGGAAACTTTCACAAGAGAAAATATTATTGTCAAGAGCATTGACGAGCAGACTTATCAGTCATCTACAACAACAATCAAGATCATATCATCATGTCAAAATTTATGCATATTGATGTAGAGTAGGGAGGAAAACTGTAAGAAAACAAAATTCGATCAATCTTAAGCAAACTTTCTGCCCTTGCAATCATATCTCATCAACTTTTCACAGTCTTAGCCTATTCTCCTAGTAGCATTGCAAATATGGAAATTTGTCCCTATATTTGAAGAGAAACATCAAACCCACAAAATATTAAAAGTTTTACCCACCCATTATCCTCTTCTTTGACATATCTTAAAATATTATAGAGTCACTTTGTACCATCAACCTCAAATCAATGCTCCTACGCTACCCTCTTAGGCCAATTAGACCACTTTTACAAAGCATCACTGCCCTAAATGCTCCTCCAACCCAAAAAATTAATTGAAGTGTTCTTCATAGACCTAAAATGGTTTGAATCCACAAATTTTCACAATTGAAACAACTAAAAACTCATCAAAATACAAAACCCTTGCTTTAGGCCTTTTTATGCTTGAAATAAGGAGGGTTTATTGAAAATCAATACTCCAAGCTTTGTTTCACCATGCCAACACTTCAAACACCTTCTAATATGTCTTCCTATGTTATTACAACCTTCACAAGCCTCTTTCCAAGGGTTTTCAAACCAACCCTACCCTCTAACCATCAATTCCAACACAAAAACTCATGAAAAACACCTAGGGCAGCAACTTATCTCCTATAAAAGGCCTTCCTTGCTCTTGGGAACTACACCTATAAGAGCCATTCCACCAAGTTCAAATCAATTTCACAAGGTGGAATGGCTTACGAACCCATTTTTCTCTCTCAAACCCCAATTTCTGAGTTATAGACCCACCTACAACAAAATTGCAATAGAAACCTTGTTTCTTTGTGAAATCAAGTCACTCCAAAGCCAAAACGTCCTTAGCACATGTATCTATCTGATTCAATACACCTTTGATCAATCTAGCTATGTACAAAACTGTATAGGTCTAGAGAGCAGCAAATTACCAATTAAACATACAAAAAAATTGAGAGTTTTGATTACTTTATACAGAATTAGTCCAAACTACTTACTTATAGTCAAATTAGACCTCTTTTTTAGGACTATTATGGAACATGAGGTACTAAATGGAATACTTAGGCCTTGAAATTCATATGGAAGGTGTATTTAGACATTTATAACATTCATATATAGTTCTTGGTCTTGAACATTCTTGAAATACAAGAATTTGTACTAAAAATAGACAAACTACCATGCAAAAGCTAGGAAATCAAGGGCTTTGAGGAAAAGGATCTTGCACATGTGGGATAATCATGAAACTTGGCACATATTCCCATACACCCATAAGGGTGGCTTCAGAATAGTGGTTTACAAATTATATGAGGAAGGAAATTTCATTTTTTTCCTTTTCCCAAAACTCAAGAGGTTCGGTCAAACCCAATGGTTCGACCGAACGTCATTATGGGTTCGACCGAACCCACAAACCCTACATAAAAATAATCATATTTAAATAGGTTTAGTCGAACATGGGTTCGACCGAACCCCCTTAAATATGACAAAAAAACAAAAACATTCTCATTTCGACTATTATTTTCACTTTCTAAATTTACCAGTTGCTTTCCCTAGTGCATGCAGTGAACTGAGACCATGACGGTGAGCAAACTAACTTCTTCTTTCCGGAGAACGCAACCTCAACTTCGTTTCTCCAAACTTCATCAACCCGACTTGCATATCGAGCACCAGGTATTTGAAATTCAAATTTTTTAGAGTTCAAAATGCATTTATATGTTAAATTTTGAAACCCTAGATGCAATTTTTTTCAAATTTGTTGAATTCAAATTGGATTTGTTTGGAAGTTTTTAAAGCATTTTCAAATTTGTTGAATTCAAATTGGATTTGCTTCCCCATTTTGCATACATTTTTATGTCCTATGTGTAAATGAAATATGCCTTCCCATTTCAGCAATCAAAGCTATGGATAGCCTACTCCTAAATGGAAAGACCAAGTGAAACATATATAAGAACTTAATAGAATATGGAAACAAACAATATAAAGTTATGAAGTTCAAATAGAACCACAAATTGTATCATTTGTAACATTAAAAATGTCCATCTCTACACATTTTTGGTGGTATGTAGGTATTGCACAATAAGATAGAGGATGTAAACTGATTAAGACTTGGATAGTATTTTAAAAGGAATTTGAGGTGTGGAAACACTTCCCATATTAACCTATCAAGAGATAAATATGCAAAATAGATTTAATTTTAGTTACAAGAAAAATTTATAACATAATTATGTACATGGGAAAATCCTCTTGGAAGAAAAATCCCACAACCAAAAATATGAACCAATTATATTATTTGATAATAATATCATTTACAATAAAATATTCATGTGCATACCCTTATAGTATTATCATCAACATGTGATTCATATGGAGTAATTTCTAGTAGCATGATGATACCTATAAAATCATTATGCTTTCTCCATCTCAAGCACCCATAAATAGGAAAAATTTAAACCATAAACCAAGTGTGGTTTACCAAAGCCATGAGCCAAAATAATGACCTAAAAATGTCACCAAATTTGGCACAAATTCCAACACCATATTCCTTGACTTGGTTTATAGGATGTATTTAGCAAATGCTTTACATCTTGTCAAAAAAATTCAAATCCTCCTCCTCATAACCGACACTCCATTTTTGACATATTCAAACCCATTATTTAAGATGATCTTGATGATTTTCATAATTCTAATCAATATTCTAGTGTAACCCCCTTTTTTTATTCTCTTATGTGTCATATAACATTTCATGAGTAATTCCCATCTTACAATTTCATACAATGCTCTTACAACTTCTTAAATATATAAAAGGGACAACCCTAGTTCAATTAG
>VDFB02134468.1:0-43961 GCA_007258455.2 Sequoia sempervirens | reverse complement strand
TGATGAGGGAAGGATACATCCCAAAACACCACTAAAGGATAGGGAAGAATACCTCCCAATGATGATGATGAAAGTGTTGTTGATGAGGGAATGATACATCCCAAAACAACACCATAGGGATAGGGAATGATACTAATGGATGATGACGATGATGGGTCAAGGTTGGTAACGAGACCGTGAATAGCACTGCCAAGGATTTTAATAGGATTGAAAGTAGATTGAATGATGATTTAGAGATTGATATGTGAGATGGAGAGAAGGATCTTAAGATTTGGTTTGATATCCAAAGGGTTGGACTGCAGATGGACTAAAGCTCAGATTGGGATTAGATTAAAGCTCAGATGAGGATTGGATTGAAGACTAGAATGAGTGAAGGATATGATTGGATTGATTCTACACCGAGTTCCGGGGTTTAAAGGACATAAGGTGTTGACAATCAGCTTTTTCCCAATTTGGCAATTTTCAAAAATTGTCAAATTTTGCCATTTTAGGAAACCTCATGGATAGACTTTTGGGAGTCCAAATTTTTTCCAAGAAATACCCAATATTGAGATAGGATGAATTGCCAACTAACATCCCAAATTTGAGATATGCATTTCGAGTTATGAGTGAAAACATTTTTTCAAAATGTTGGAAAAAAACATTAAATTGTGATTTTGAGGGTCAAAATGAAAGTTTGAGGCCTCGAAAATGTGGCAAAACGAGTTCCAACAACCTTTTTTGACGCTAGTTGGGAATTCACTTGTTATCTCATAACGCAACCACCCATCAAATTTCAACTCAAACGGACACCCGAGTCAAAAGTTATGGCCTCCGGAAGTTTCGATGTAAAAATCAAAACTCTCAAAAATATGATTTTTGATAAATTTTAAAAATTTCAACACATGGGTTTTGATGGCGGGGGGAAATTAGAAAATGGGTTGAAATTAATTTTTCAAAAAAGGCAGTAAAAATGTGAATTTTGTGGGTGGCAAAGGACGGTGGGATAGGGGCGTAGCTGCCCCGTGCGTGGGCGTTGCCACCCCTGTCGAGGGCGGAGCCGCCCCGGCCAAGGGCGGACCCATCCCACAGGTGGGCGAACTCGCCCGGGGCGGAGCCAACCCAATAGCGGGCAGAACCACCCCAACAATGGGCAGACCCGCCCCGACAGCAAGCGGAGCCACCCCAATAGCGGGCGGAACCGCCCAATGCGGAGCCACCCCGATAGCGGGCGGAACCGCCCGAGGCAGAGCCGCCCCGATAGCGGGTGGAGCCGCCCCAACAGTGGATGGAACCGCCCGGGGTGGAGCCGCCCCGACAGCGGGCAGTTCGCCCCGACAACGGGTGGAGCCGCCCCGACAACGGGAGGAACCGCCCGGGGTGGAGCTGCCCCGACAGCGAGCAGACCTGCCAGGAGCGGAGCTGCCCTGCTCGGAGGGCGGAACCGCCCCACCAGCGGGTGGAGCCACCCAGCCGGAGGGAGGAGCCGCCCCAGCAGGGGGGAGGAAAAAAGAAGAGAGGAAAAGAAAGGGAAGAGATAGGAAAAAAGATGGAGGGATGGGGGGATTGTGAAGGATGAAGGGATGGGGGATACATGCAAGATGATGAAATGAAAAATGAAATGCAATTCTAAATGCAATTTTCCATCTTCGGAGCACTGATCTTTGCTATAGCATAAGACACCAAGTTCCAAGGTATGTGGAACCAAGACATATTAGTGTCTAATACATGAAACAAACACAATAGACAAGAAGGCTATCCCAACACCCCAAAGTCACAAAGAAAGACCTTGGTCGAGCCAGGTATTGAGATAACCATGAGCACAAAAGGATGGCCCAACATAACACAAGACCTCGGGGATCTTGGTGGGTACTACATGGGACAACCAAGAAGACACAATCAAACAAAAGATCAAGATATGCCCCTATGTGGACCAATCAAAACACGCCATAGTATGATGGATTATGGCAGCCTTGACAAGTGATGATAGGGAGCTCAAATGATAAATAAAAGCCAAAAGCATCAAAAGATCGCAATCAATTTCAAATGTCCTTTGCCATGGGATCAAAGGGATAGATGGGATTGATGAGGTCTGTTAGGAAGGATGCATCCTGTTGAGACCGATGATGGATACTAAGCTAAAAGATCGATATGATGTAGGATATTCAAAACTGATTTGGATTTGTTGATACAAGTGGATCTTGTTTGTTAAGAACTAGCTAGATAAGGGCATAGCTTGATTACATGACACAAGGGAGACAATACATGAGACTGACACAACCTAAAGACCTAGGGGCTCGGGGGCCGATCAAAGATTAGCCTTGCCTACGTGAAAACGCAGAGCCCTCGTAGTTCAGTAAAAGGTTGTCGACTGACCATGAATAAAAGTAGAAAGAGGATGATGAATGATGATGACAGATGACAAGGAACGGAGAGACAAAATCCAAGACTAATTATAAAAGAGTGGATGGACAGAGCAGAAAGACTGATGCTAGACGATAGAGGAGCCTCGGGGGTAGATCAAGTGATCAACCTTGCCTACTTGAAAGCGCAAGGGCAATGTAGTTCGACCAACGACCAATGAAAAATGATGGATAAAGGATGATAAGATGAGGGGATAAAAATATGGGACCGATATAATGAGATAGGATAGACCTAGTGGATTGGATAGGATGATGACGATCACATAAAGCTCGGGAATGGGATAGTTATCCAAATCATTAAAATGACTTGGGAGGATGATATGATAGATGGATGAGTGATGAAAAGTGATAGGGGATTGGAAAGATGTGCAAGCAAGAGAAGCAGGAGTGATGACAATTAAATAAATGGCATTGGGTTGCGTGGAGGGAGGCCTATAGCTAGATACCAATGACAACGGATTGTGAGATGGGATGAGGATAAATATGAAAGAATGGATAGAGATATAGGGATGGGGGATGGGAGGGATTGTTTGGATGGATAGGAATATAAGGATTGGGAGATGAAAGGGATGCTAGGATAGATGGATACAAAGATAAAGATGGGGAGATGGAAGGGATGTTGTGATAAATGGAGAGGGATATAAGGATTGGGAGATGAAAGGGATGCTAGGATAGATGGATACAAAGATAAGGATGGGGAGATGGAAGGGATGTTGTGATAGATGGATAGGGATATAAGGATTGGGAGATGGAAGGGATATCGTGACAGATGGAGAGGGAGATGAAGGGATGTTATGATAGATGATGTCTCCAAGGACTATGTTACAAAGGAAGATAAATGCCCCCATTCGAGATATGTCATATATGATGAGGCATGAGGGATGGAAGATGAGTGGATGGGAAAAGGAGATAACTATAGGAGGATACGATGGGTGACCAAGGAATACAACAGATCATGGATGAAGGAAATATATACCAAGAGGTGGCCAAAGCATGTATAGGTAGGTGCCCCTATTTTGATCAAGATCACAAGAAGGATGGAGGGATGGGAGATAAATGGGATATGATGGTAGGATGCAGAAGATAGGTGGGATGGAGGGGATTACATATCAGGAAGTTTCCCCCAAGTGCAAATGGGGATTTACGCATAACACCTGTTTGCCAGGTTTTCATCATGGTACTTATCCAAGGCGATTGCCAAGTTTTCACCATTGGACGAATTATTTCTTTTTAATATTTTTTATTTTATTTTTTATTTTCTTTGTATTGTTTTTTACTTTTTTGAATTTTTATGGATTTTTTGACTTTTTTGAATTTTTATGGATTTTTTGACTTTTTGGATTTTTGGATAGTAGGGGGATGAAAATGGATAAGGATAGGGATGTGGATAAGGGAATTTAGAAGATACATGATAAGGATATGGATGAAGGACTCAAGCATCAAGTTCTATATGAGGTATTAAGAGCCCATGTTTAAACCGACTGTTGGATGTTGGTACAACATTATTAGGATAAGTGGATTATGCAAGAGGATGAATTAGAGGGATTTGATGGGGGAGATATGTGGGGTAATGGGTGGGATGTTGAAAATGGTATGGATGGAATGATGGGGTGGATATGTGATGGGGAGATGTGTTCAAGACCAACATTGGCACATGTGGTGGTGGATGTGAAAAGATAAGAGGATTAATGGATGGAGAATGTGTGGATAATGGGGTGGTTAACTTTGGAACATAAGGACCCAAAACAGACTTAGGAGATGAAAGGGGTGTATGACTAGCTTTTGGATTAGTAACTTTGGATGTTCTTATAGATTTTTTATTTGATTGCATTGCATATTTTTTCTTTGGGATCCACATGGTTTTGATCTTTGCTTTGGTGGGCCTTTGTGGCCTATGGATTTGATTTAGATTTAGATTTTTCTTCTCTTCACCATGTCTTTTGGAGGGGACATGAGGAGCCTTAGATTCATGTGGATGTTTGGATTTATGCATTTTTTCTTTAACAACCAAAGTGCTTTTAGTAGCAATGGGATGGGTGTGAGGAGATGGATGATGTGGAGTGATGGAGGTAGAATTATGAGGATTATGTGTAGATGGAGGATGATTAGGTATGTATCTTTGTTGATCCTGATTATGGGATATGTGAGAGGGATGTTTATGATGGATGAGATGTATAGGTGATGAATGGATGAAGGGATGGATAGGACAAGATGGAGGAGGTGATTTTAGGATATAGGAGCCCAGAATAGACGTAGGACCTGGAGGAAACATGGCCATGGTAGATGGATGATTGGAGATGGTAGATGGAAAGATGTAAGGACCCAAAATGGATGGAGCAGATGAAGGAGGAATATGGAGGGTGGTTTTTAGGCGATACGATAGAGGAGGAGGGATGGCAACATATGGTCTGGTGGAGCGATGGGAAGAGCTAACATTTCTTTTGGAAAAGGCTCGTTGAGGACGTCTAGAGGTTGTACCAACATTTTTGGATTGTGAGTTGTGAGTAGTACATCCAAGACCTTGCGGATACAAATGTTCTTTAGCTTGGATGGGCTCTATAATACCTTGCTCATGAAGACCTAAACCTTTTCCTTGATAGTTCAGAATCTTGAGCATTCGATCTAGGACAGGATTTGTGTTATTCTGGAAGAATGATGCGAGTTCATTATTAGGTGGAAGAGGAGGGTTGGTGTATATGCTTTGTTTTTCTTCTGCGAGGAGACCACCATGGAGGAATGTGAGAGGACCAAGGGGATATGCAAGTGGTGTGGGGATAGCATTTATAGGCAATGATGGGGGATCATGAGAAGGAGATGATGGGATAGCAACATTAGGAGAGGTGATATTAGGAGAGGGATTAGGGGATATGATAGGATTTGGATTTGTGGTAGTGGGATCATGCAATGGAGATGGAGATGGAGTGGTGGAAGCTTGAATGACAAGGGGATCATGGGATGGAATGGATGGGGGACTGTGATCTTGAGGTGGACTAGATAGGATAGTAGGATCTTGATCTGGAGAAGGGGATATGTTGGCATGCTTTGGATTAGACTTTTGGCATGACTCATCTTGTGTGGATGGAAAGATGGCAGAGTGGTGGAGGGACTGTTTAAGTGGGGGAGATGGGAGTATGGAGGATTCATGAGGTTCATTGGAATGGGTTTTGGTGCTACTATTGGATTTGGGTATCTTCGATGGATTGGGTGGATCTAGGAGTAGAGGGAGTGGATTGGACTTGGGTGTCTTTGATGGGTTCAGTGGCTCTCATAGTAGGAGATGTGGGTTCAATGGATTTAGTGGGTTCAATGGTTTCAATGGTTTGATCAGTGCTAGGGGTGGTAACAATAATGATAGGTGTGGTATGGAGAAGGCTCTCATCACTAGTTACCGTGGATGATGGATTGGGATGGCATGGTTCCATGACTTCAAGATGTGGAGTTGGGGATGGCTTCTTTGTCATGAGTCCTTGGAGAACTTCTGAAATGAGAGACTGGCATATGGTTGGCTTGGCTAAGGTGGTAGAAATGGATGTGAGGTATTATGGATTGCGGAATTGTACATGGAGGAATGGATTAATAGAATGGGTGGAGTAGATGGGGATTGGGATTGATGGAGGACTAGGAGTAGATGGACTAATGGGATTAGATGATGACTAGGAGCAGATGGAGACTTGTGGATTGGATGGAGGGTTAAGGCAAGGATATTGGAGTGGTGAAACAAGATAGGGGACACCACTGTGGATTAGGACAAGAGGATATAGGTGGTGGTAGTGGGACAAGAGGATGTGGGGGATGGATTATAATAAGGGTATTGGGATGGTGGATTAGGATGAGGAGACATGGATGTAGTGATTAAGGTAAAAGGGGTGTGGATGTATTAGGTATGGGAAGATTGGGAAAGAGGATTACGATATAGGGGGACATGGATGGGGAATTGTATTAGGAGTATTGGATGGAAAATTAGGATAAGAGGATGTAGTATTGTATAAGAGGATGTGATGTAGATGAAGGATATGACAAATATGGGGATGAAGAAGATACTGGATATCCATTGTCAAAGGTGGCATAAGGAGCATGATTAGGCATGGATGAAGACATAACGGGATAGCTCATAGGAGTAATTGGATTTTGGAAAGTGGGTGGAGAAAGCTTACTAGATATGATAGTGTCAAGGGGATCTATGTCGTATACCTCTTGATCAACAAGACTTTTTTTATTGTCGTCAACGTAATTAGGATTTCCCTTGACTACTATTGATGGAGGATGAGGATTTATGATGATGATAGGATAAATAAAATGGATCAAAGATGATGGACTAAAGCTCAAATCAGGATTTAAGTCAAGCTTAGATCAGGATTGGATTAAAGTTCAGATTAGGATGATTGGATGATGCGATGGGATTGATTTTGATTTTGACGGGATTCGGTAGATGGATGATTGGATCGGGTAGATGATTTGATGAATTTGATTAAAGTAATAGATCATTTTTATTGGATAGGATCAAATGATTAGATGATGTTGATTGGATAATTGTGATTGGATGAACTTGATAGGATTGGTGTGCTTGAATTTATTAGATGATTATATGTATTTGATTAGAGGAATGGATTAGTTTGATTAGATAGGAAGAAATAAAATGTACCACTAGATAGAGCTCAAAAAATTAAGAAATTTTGGTTTTTGGACGAAGTCGATTCGACGTACAGTTTGCAAATGACAGCCCTGGGAAGTTAGGGGCATGTCCACCCCGCAATGCGGGGCGTGGCCGCCCCAGGATGGTCAAATTATTGATAGGAGGAAATGGAAGGTACCACTAGATAGAGCTTGAAAAACTAAGCAACTTTGGTTTTTGGATGAAGTCGATTCAATGTACGGTTTGTAAATAACAGCCCCGGGAAGTTAGGGGCGTGTCCACCCCGTGATGCGGGACATGGCCACCCCGGGATGGTCAAATTATTGGTAGGAGGGGATGGAAGGTACCACTGGATAGAGCTTAAAAAACTAAGCATCTTTGGTTTTTGGATGAAGTCGATTTGACGTACGGTTTGTAAATGATGGCCCCGGGAAGTTAAAGGGGTGTAGTCAGCTTTCTGCAGTAAATCAAGGGCGTAGTCAACTTTCTGCAGTAAATCAGAGGCATAGCCACCTTTCTGCAGTAAATCAGGGGAGCTTCTGCCTTTCTACAAAAAAATCAAGGGCACTTCCACCTTTTTGCAGTAAATCAGGGGCACTCCCGCCTTTCTGCGACAAAATCAAGGGCTCTTCCGCCTTTCTACGGTAAAATAGAGCTTGGTTTTGATGGCAATGGCTATGGCAAGGACTCAAAATGATAAAATAAGGCCAATGTATCAAAGATTTCATAGGTTTTTCACAAGAAAACACTTCAAGCAAGCACAATCCTATGATTAATGTTAAGGGTATGGCCAGGAAAAGTCTTAATCTAGGATGCACAAGGCTTCTAGGGAGTCATCGATATACTCTCGGTATGTGAAGCACAACCGTGAACACCAGCCCATCACAAGCGTGAGTCAGGAACCCCAGCAAGATAATGAAAGGCTCGGACCCACTCTTCACGTCTATCTAGGTATCACCCTAGCTTCGGCGCTCTGCCAATTACGACGTGACTGGATTGGGGTACAACTTTCGTTCTCCCCCCTTTATATACCCCGCTGGTACGCATGGTTGGAATCGTCCCTTGGGGTGATGAAATCCCCAAGCAGGTCCCACTAGAAAGAAGACACTAACCATTTCCAACTACTCCCCAGGCTCACACGAAGTGCAAAGGGCAAAGTGAAAACAAATTAATGCCCCCTTGGGTGACACAATAATAAACAAACACAGCAAGCAATAAAGGTTACTTCCCCCTAATTAGACTATGTTCAAACAACAAGGATAATTTTTCAAAAATTTGATCAAATAGATGGCCCTACAAGCAAACGTTAGCTATCTTATCCTTCGTTCTTGGTCGATTATGCCATAATATGCTTCCAAACTATGTTGTTTTGGGGCGTAGCCGCCTTTCTGTGGTAAAATCAGGGGCGCTTCCGCCTTTCTGCAATAAAACAGAGGGCATTTACGCCTTTTGTGGTAAAACAGGGGTGCTTCCGCCTTTCTACGGTAAAACAAAGGGCGCTTCCGCCTTTCTGCGGTAAAACAAAGGGCGCTTCCACCTTTCTACGGTAAAATCAGAGGGCGCTACGTAAAATAGGGGGCACTGCATAAGACAAGGGGTGTTGCGTAAGACAGGGGCGCTGCGTAAGATAGGGGGCGCTGCGTAAGACAAGGGGCATTGCGTAAGATAGGGGGCGCTTCTGCCTTTCTGCAGCAAAATGTTAGAGGAAAAGAGTCTTTCAAAAATAAAAGGGCGTATCCGCCCCTCTGCAGGAAACTTTATCAGATTTTTGAAAAAGAAAAGTTGTATGCCTTACTGCAAGAAAGTGTTAGAAAAGATCTTCTAAGCAAAATGACGTATATGCCTAACTGCAGCAAACTATTAGCAAAAATTAAATTTTTAGATATATGGCGTGACTGCCCTTCTGCAGCAAACAAGAGGGCGCTTCCGCCTTTCTGCGGTAAAACAAAGGGCGCTTCCGCCTTTCTGCAGTAAAACAGAGGGCACTTCTGCCTTTCTGCGGTAAAACAGAGGGTGCTTTCGCCTTTCTACGGTAAAACAGGGGCGCTTCCGCTTTCTGCGGTAAAATAGAGGGCACTTCTGCCTTTTTGCAACCTTTTTCTACAAAATACTTAGCAAAAATGAAGGTTAAATGCAAGAACCCGTTTGTGGGTCCCACCGAGTGTGCCAGAAATGTGTACCTTGGAATTTTACCCTATTCTAATATGCAAAATAACTAAAAATGCAAGTGGAAAAATACTAAGAACACTTCAAAGATTAGCCTAAAGAGTGATAAAACAAGGAAAATAGATGAAATACAAACGTAAATCGATTATACCTTCCTTGTTGTTGAAGACTCCTTGGTTGGCCCTTGATTTAGGTGAATTTGTATGCTCCTTGGATGGCTTTTGATGTAGCTAGATGCAAGATTGAATGTGCAAGATGATCAAAATGGATGGCTAAATGATAGTGAATACTTGAGAATGCAAATTGACAGCATGAGGTTACTCAAAAATGAAAGTCTTGAAAATGCCCTTGAGGAGGGGGTATTTGTAGAAGAATTTGAATTCTCTAGAAAATTCAACGGTTGAGATTCATCCAACAAGGTGAAGGGCTATGGTGGGTTGAGAACTCACAAGCCCTCACATCTTGACATGTGGATGGTGAAGTGGCTAAGGGGAGATGAGGTGTAAGTGAGGTGGCCAAAAGGTACATGAGGTGGAGGAAGGACAAGTACCTTGGGGAGTGAGAAGAATCTTGGGTGAATAAAAGTGAATTTTAAATTCACAATGATTGGAAGAATCTACTGGATAAGACAATGTTCCCAAAAGGTGGGAATTTGTCACATGTGACTTGATGTGACAAGTCAAAGGTTCTAGAAGATGCATGGGAAAAGGGGATTCTAGGAATAATAAAAGTGAATTAAAAATTCACATGGGGAAGAGAGGAGCCTAGGGTGAATAAAAAGGAATTAAAAATTCCTTGGGGATGGGGAGAGTTGACCAAAGTAGCAATTAGGTTTAACTAATCAGTAATTAGAAGATAATTAGAGGATAATGAGGATTAGAAGCCAACTTGCAAAAGTTGGAGGATGTGACACATCCTAATCAAGGATTAGGCATGTGTACATCCATAATGAAGAGATTAAGAGGTTGATTAAGATTAGATGAAATGATATGAGAATTAAAGAATGTAATATTTATTTAATTCATTTGATGAAAAGTGGATTATGAGGGTAAGGTATTTTAATTATTAATTAAATACCTTAAGGATTTGGCAGAATTAAGGATACTAATTAAATAATAGTAATATTACTTAATTAACTAGGATAAGAGGATGTTTAGATGAAAAGTGATAAATTTGGACAAATTAAGTGTCCAAATTTAGGTGGCTCATAAATATAAATACAAATAAAAATAAAATGAAAATCACCAAGTTTGTGTTCTTTATAATTTAATTTGATGGGGAGTAAAACATTTGCTAATGGTTTGAAAAATTAATTGCTCCGCATAAATGCAACGGAAGATACATATTGATATCAGAATTAGCGTATGTGTATCACGTGTGGTAATGGATAGTCTATTATATGGCAGCTACCCAGGAGGCCGCTGGGAGTGTGTGTACGCTTGATGCAAAAGATGGCAGTAATGGCAGCCCATGGATGGGGATCTTTGTAGCCAGAAGCTAACCCACAGATCATTCACCTACATTTAATGCCAAATTTGGAAATCTATTGTCTAATGGCCCTATTGCTGGTTCTTTTTTAGCTGCTAACATTCTCCATCTATTTGTAAGCTCATGAAATTGTTTATTTGGTTGGTTGGCATGGAGGATAAATTTAGTGAATTCATAAGGTTGACACTGATTTCTTGGCATAATTCTGATTTCGAATTCCCTCGTTTCTTTTTCTTCAAAAGGCCACCTGGCGATAACATGCTTGTTTACTCTTAATTGTTATTTCATTTGCCATTTGTTGGTTCTCACCTCCTTGTGGTACAATAATCCTTCAGTGCAATTAATTTAAAATATGTGGTTGTTTGGTTTTCCCCATGGTCTGCTCATTCTTTTTCCTCTTGTGGTTGGCTTCTCAAGTGTTGAATTTACTTTGTAAATATAGGGGCTCTTCGGGTCTGGAGTCGAAGAGAGTTCATGAGATTAGAGAAAATTCTCCCATTTTCCTTGGAAAGTTGAAAAGGACTTTTTCCATTGAATGTAATCAAGTATGATGCTATTTCTATGGGGCTTGGGAGGGTGGTTTTAACTTCCATGCCATGGCATTACCACATGAAGTTGCTTCCCATTTTGTTTCAAATCTTATGGACATCTTGTGGTGTACAAAGATGGTCAAATTACTTGCAGGGACCTATCTCTTACCTCATATTTGTCCTCTTTCTACTTTGCATCCAGGGCTTGAATGTTGTGATATTCTTCATGGCGCTAATTCAATTGGAGGTGTCCTTTGTCATCAACATCTACTTTCATATCGTCACCTCTCAACCCTTCTAATTTATATGGATCATGGCCTTATTAATGATTGTCCATAGGAGTTTAATTGTCAAATTAGTAGATTGTGTTATAGATTGGGCAACTCCCTTTTGTGATTCTATACAAAACCTCTTTGATGTGGTACAATTCTTTATTCACCTTGCATTGGTCAAACCACATGATGTGCCTTTCTTCCCTCTAAATGATATTTCTTCTTCCATGGATAGCTGCACCTGATTTGGGGTAATTCTCCTAATCTTCTTGTCGTTGGGTTCTTGTTTTTTGACCTCTATTTTGCAAGAATTCCTTTTTTGCTAGGGTAGTTTCTTGGTGTTTTCAGCTTGCACAGGTTCATCTTTCTTGGACTTCTTAGTGAACTGCCATCTTCCCATGTCATCCTCCTCTTGTAGGCTTCACAGTGTTGTGTTTCTCTCTCACCGCGTTCTTGTATTCACTACACTACCTATGGTGTAGCCTTTTGCTTTCAATTCCTCATGGCCTTGTCATGTAATTTTCACTATGGTTGTGCTTCTATAATGGCCATGTTATCTTGATGCTTTTCTTCTACCTTCGGTGCTACTTGACCTTGTCTTTCCAAGTCGTTTGTACCTCACTTCTGTATTCTATATTCTGCTCTCATGAAGCATCAACTTATAATTTTGCTTTCCGCTCTTTAGGGCATTGACTTGCAACTCTTTTTCTATTTCAATAAAATTTGGCTTGCCACTTTTTTAGAAAAACATTTAGAATTCAAATTTTAATTTTCTACTTTGGAATTCATTTTTTGGGAAATTAGAACAATTGAATCATTTAAAATATATTTAGCAATAACATGCATTATCTAGCACTCGAGAGCGAAAACTATTTTCAAGATCAAGTCAAGAGCAACATTATCAAAGCTTTATTTTAGAAATTCAAGATCCAACATCATGTCAAATTCTATGTGTGTTCATGGTATTGTTTTGTGAAGGCTAACATTGTTGTAGGTCTCCAAGCATTCAAGCATTCAAGAAAATCTATCAAGAAATATCCAAGATCCTTGAGGTGATGTGCATGACTTCAGTCCTTCAAGGAATCCATTGAAGGGTGGTGAGTTGCAGCATTTTTTCATTCATCATTCCTTCCTTTCAATTATCATTTATATCATTGGCATTTTCATTGTAGAAGTGAAAACACCTACACAGGTTTTGACTGAGGAAAACCCCTAAAATGGTATAACATGCCCATTGTTTTACATAGTAAAATCTCCTATGTTTTACCCATAAATGAATAGTTTATGCATCTAACCTTTAAGAGCAATAAAAAAATTATTTTCCTTTGAATAATAAATGCACATTTGAAACATATTTCAAACTTTCTCATTGCATACAAAAAGAATTCCTTTTATTAATTCAAATAATGTTGATACATAATTTCCATATGACATTTCATATTTACAATTTTCATAGAGATGGATACATGATTACATAGCTTACCAAAATAGAGATACAAATGATCCAGATGTCCCTACCTGGGCGCACATCCTTGATGTCCTTGCATTGGTGCATACATTCTAGATGTCCCCGTTGTTGGTGCATACATTCTAGTTGTCCCCAATACTAGTGCATACATCCCAAATCTTGAACGCCAACTGATGAGAAGAAACATCACTCAAGCACTTTTCCACCAACCACATACTTACTACGATCCCCCGCACATCTACCTAACTCGTAAGATGGCCCTACCCTTCGACGAAGAGATTGGTTTGGTAACCTCATAACAATAGCCTATTATGATCTTGGTGTTGTGTCCAATACATTTCTAGAACTGGCATACAGTGGTTCCTACTTACATGTATGACATCCTTTATCTAGTACGTAATCTTGAAACATAATGAAATAGTGGCTACTTACACTAGTTTGGCCAAATTTTCCATCACCCTAAACTTAGAGTGGTTGTCACACATTCACCCACCTTCCTAGCTTGATTTGGATCAATGAACATTCATACTCTATACCTAGGTTACCCCCTTTCCCATGGATCATACAAATCCTAGGAATAACCCACATAACATCTCATAATCAAAGTGCCTTAACTACTAAGTATCTCAAAATACATAGGTTATCCCCTTTCCCATGGATCAGACAATCATAGGAATAACCTATTCAACCATGAGATATTCATAATGTCACAACATCAAATGACTCTATTTCAAAAAGTATAATCTCAACAATAAATATCTTTATCTAAGAGTATATCAACAATAAATGAATCCCATCAAAAGTATAATCTCTTCAATAAATGAATTCCATCAAAAGTATAAACTTCAACAATAAATAACTCAATCAAAGATATAAACAACAATCAAAAGGTCATTTTGTTCATATAGGTTAATCCCAATCAATTGCTTCAATCAATGATCAAATAAACAATACAACCTAGGGTTTCAATCAATAATCAAGTAAATATCCCAACCCAATAGGTTATTCTCAACCTATGGTTTCAATCAAAATTAAAGAAATGATCAAGTGATCAATCAAGTATAGATTATCAATATGGTTGGCGTCACTTCCTATCGATGATGATATGTCTAGTATAGATAAACTACTTATAGTGTTGACGACTACGTATAGTATCCATACTTCGTATTCATACAAATTCCCATATATAGGGTACATACATATCTATATAAATATATGTCAAAATGAAAGGTTTCATCAACATAATAATCAACCATGAAAAATGAAAGCATAAACAAGCATCTCAAAATACTCTAAACCATTCCTTTTCAATATATGAACCAAAACTATTTAACCTTTCAAACATAGATGACAAAGGTATAGAAACTAGCATGCTTGTATAATGCTCCAATTGATTAAACCTCCTTCCTAGTTTGAATCCTCAAGCTTGCTTGATACCTCCTTCAAGATCCACTTGATTACCCTCTCCTCACTTCTCACTAAACCTCACAATAAACACAAATACGATATACCAAAATAACTCTCAACTCACAAACTCTCAATCTCACAACAAAATAGCATCAAGATAATCAAAATGATAAGTGTAGCAATTGGTAGAATGGGAACCTCTATTTATACTAATTTGTGAGCAATTGAAGGCTACAAACAAGTAAGTATTTATGCCACCTTTCTTCCTCATGCAACGACTCATTCAAAGGTTTGCAACACATGTCAGTCCTTATGGTTGAGTCGACTTCATATATGGGACAACAAACTCAAAACAAGTTTCCTAATTTGAATTTCATTGCAAAATGCAGCCAAGTTTGCACTTGACTTTGTCTAAACACTTATTTACAAGCTTATACGAATTCAAAGACTTATTTTACATTCCAACTTCTATCAAATATGGCACTACCTCTTTTTACTTTGTGCCACCTTCATAGTGTTGAACAAGACAACTAAGAGGGAGGGGGGGTTGAATCAATTGTAACAAATTAAACCTTTAAGAACTTCCATCAAAAATTAGATCAATCACAAATCATTTACTCTACTAATATGATTAATCATTAAGTGCAAAAGCATAAACTGAAAAACATCACACACACACACAATAACACTAGATTTACGTGGAAAACCCAATAAGGGGAAAACCACAGTGAGGATTAGCTCATAATATAGAGAATCTCAAAACTGATTACAAAGGCTCACTGCCAGAGAAGGATTGTTGCTAAAACAGAACTCACTATTTGGATCAGGATTCACTGTCCAACAAGGGTTAACCACCCGAAGGGGTCACTACCATAGAATTACAAAGAAGATAGAAGAGATTTGTTACAAAGAGAGAACAGTCTTAATGCAACAGATATTTCCACCACAACTCACTCAAACACTTGCAGAAATGCATGAATGATAGAGTACACCTTCAGCTCACTGCTTCTGGAAACTCAGCAATTAGACTTCGCCCTAATCTGCCAAACTCACATCACATACACATTGTTTCACATCTATCTCACATCTATCTTGCTTGCATTCATATCTTTCACAAACAACTCAACTTGTATTTATACCATCTTCAACTTTGAAACTTATCCAAAGTCGGCCATACACCATTTGCATTTACAAATTCAAATTAGGTCGATTCCAAAACATTCTACAATGGAATTAGAATAAGGGTGACCCAAAAACACTCTTCCATAAGCTTCAAAAGTAGTGTTAAACACAAGGTTGGCCAAACCAGTGTAAAATGCATAGAACAATTAAGCACGCACAACCTTAGCACGATCTAATATTTCCAGACAACAAAATTATCTGCAATGCGAACATATCAGTTTATCTCCAGAACTGCAATTCATAACACTCAAAAAAAAAGAAATCTGGAGCAACTATATTTCTCCCGAACCTCAGCCAGATACAAAGAAAAACACAGTTCACAACTAGTGAACATAATTCGCACTATACAACAATCCAGAAACCAAAAATCTAGATATAGCAACTGTCAACAACCATGATCAACATATCTAAACCACCCAATCATAGGAGAAAATCTTGAAGCAAAACCCAGAGCAACCATTGAATACCTGTAACCTTTCTTCATTACAATTTTTTCAATATCCTGAACATCTACAACCAATAACTTGTATCCATGATATCAATGAAAACAACAACCAGTTGATAACCAATTAACCAATTGACATCAATGACAACATCTTCATTCTTGCAACACATAGGCGCGGCCTATTGACATATTCTCATGTTTCAAACAACATTTAATTCCCTTCTAAAACATTTTACACAATTGCAAGCATTCCTACGTGCTTTGTTATTTGTTTATCTTGGTCTTTCAATACTTCATGCTTTAGCATTGCTGCACCATACCATTGGCATATATACTCATTACTAAGCATTAAGTGTTGGTTTAAGCTTCCATGTTGTCCCATGCGTGTGACTTTAACTTTCACATTCTCATGCATGGTTCAAAGACTTGGTTGACATAGGTTATGTGTTGGTCAAAGAAATTTAAATGTTGGCTTTATGTGCTTTGTATCGGCACAGCAATTAGCATTAAGACTCATTTAACTTATGCACAACCTATGCTTATTTCATACTGACTTTTATTTGAGTCATGATCTCTTTATGCGTTGCAGCCCTATTCACTTGCTTTGGAATCAAAGCAATACACTATCCTATGTGTTTTGATAATATAAGGAACATTATATATCTTATATATATATTATTAATATATATATATATATATATATATATATTCACAAAGCTATAAAATGTATTAATGGTCAATTAACATAAATATATTCATGTATCAAAATAATAATTATTCATATATATATATATACACACACGTTATTACATTCGAATAATGATACACACATATATATATACCTATGCATATATATATTTACACATATTTATACCTATGAATGTTTGCATATATTAATTTCCATTCAAATATACATTTAAGTAATTATATGTACATACACTAATATATAAGTATATTTGTTTACATGAATGTAGTAATATACTCATACATTAATATATGTATATTCTAATAAACATATATCATTACTTTAATATCCAAACTCAAACACATATAATTCCCCATTCATCGATTGACATATATACATGAAGTGCATACACATATATATGTTTATGTCACATTTATCTATTTGGTACTCCCATGCATATGGTTTCTCGAGGACATGACCATATATACATTTATACATTCTAGGTATATACTTCATCGATTAACACATAAATATGAACAGAGAAGTAGAAGAACTTCCATCAAACATAAAGATTCAATCACATAACCCAATCAAGACCATTCAAAGACTAAAACCAAATATCACAATAAATCATCCCTAAACCATAACCGAAGGTTACCTACCCGATTTCACGAACTAACTTGATTAGACCAATTAGGGTGTGAGTGTGTGATTGTTTAGTTAGGCTCATTTAGGGTTACCAGACCAATCTTCTCTCTTGAGTGATACTTCCCCTCTCTTCTGAAGGTTCGAAATGTTCCTATACTCAACTTGGCACAACATAATAGTAGTTAGTCGTTCACATATATATTTGCATCATCAAAGTATTCATATCGGAATACACATCATTACATTTCATTTCCATCAGTATATAAAACATAATCATTCCTTCAAAAGTAATAACATCATAATACATACTTCAATATTTCATTCTCCTATTGAACATATCAAACTCTGGTGTTGGAAGCCCTTAACTTCATGTGCAGCCCATGCCTTATTTATTGCACAACACCCCTTATATCTTACTCACCATTCCATAAATTATCTTTTTCCTTTCTTTGTTTCTTTTACCCTACGTGTATAATCTGATCTAGACATGGATGATAGGGATGTGACACTAACATATGGCAGGGTAGAAGAAGAGGAGGAAGTATCTTCTAGTGAAAAAGAATGAAGTGAAGAGAAAGTTGACCTGATGCAAGAGAATCTAGGGCATATGAGAAATCTTCCATCGATCTGTGTTTTTTCTTTGTAATAAGGGTTAATTAAGGTTTTGCAAATAAACCCTAAGGGTTTAGCAGTCATGGTGTTCAAACATGCTTTCTATTTCATCATTGACTTGTTATTGCAGGTTGTAGGTAGCTTAAGTTATTACTTAAGCCCATGAACTCGTTGAGAAACAGGTCACAATTACCTAGCCTGCTAGTTGACGGTGTGTGTATGCTCACAACGAAGATCTACGATGCTCGCCAGCCCTTTGAGTTTATGGTGGGTCTCAGCTAAGTCCCACTAGGAAGCGGGGAATGGTGTAGATTTGAAGGTAAGGATCAACGGCATATGATTAATCCAACAAGCTGCATCGAGGAGACTCTGGGTTATTAGAAAGATTCATTGGGGAGTCCCTCTGATGGAGCGATGAAACCGCATCATGGTGATGATGGAATTTCAGGGTGACAAGGTTGCAAGTCCCTTCAATATTTTGATATCATGGAGGCAAACATGTTTCAGTGGGAAATCATGAGGATTCCATTTGACAATGCCAATAAGAGGGACCAGGCTAAGCGATGACAACAAAGAACAGTGATGTCATAACTGACAAGTGGCAACAAATGATTGAGAGGGGATGACATGGAGGTTCTTCATCAAAGGGATATATGGATATCGGTGGAATGGAAATGAAGTCCCGATGACATTTCAATAAAGCTTCATTGAGGAGACCTTCTTGTATTAGAGCAAGTTATTTTTGAGTCTCTTCAATGACCCCATGGGAACTTAATCGATGAGAATTCTGGATTTTGAGGAGAGTTGTTTTGGTGTCCCCTCGACACAACGAAGACATGGCGTTGACTTTTGTGGAACCCAATAGGAAGGTAACAGTGATGGAGTTCGATGACGTGGACAGATAGATGGTGGAATGCAATTGGATGACAGGTCAATTCACTCGCTGTTGCGAATTACAAATGATGACGAGGATGGTGATCGGTGAGAAGGTTAATTTCAGTGTGACATGGAATTGTCTTAGTCCGATAAGTAACAGTGTCATCGATGATTTGAAGAGAGGCGGTTAAGGCACGAAGAAAGTGATCAATGGCATGTTTGAGAAGATAGAGCAAACAATGACTTGGAAATCGTTCTCAATTGTTGGTTGGGCGACGGAGGCGGTACTAAGGAAAAATGAGTAAAAGCATTAAATGAATATCAAATTATAGGAAACCCTAAATGACCAACGGGATTACACTGAAGAAGATTTCTTGTTGGAGAAGATAAAGAGGAAAGGATATAAACCCATCAGGAAGAGAGGAGGGAAGGTTAGTGAGAAGAGAGTCGACAAGGAAGTGGGGGCTAGAGATGCTAAACTAGGGAGAATCAGTTGTAACGGTTTGGTTGCAAGACCTGAGAGCCTAGAGAAAATATGTTTCAAATTTGCAGAGTTGCAGATTATTGTAATCAAAGCCCATAAGATGGCCTGTAATGTTGTAATGTCATTTCATAAATCAAAGAAAGCTTTGCTTTTCTCTTGCATTTTTGTTGTGCAAACCTATGTCGTTGTGGTAAGTTTTGTTCTATAAGGGGAGTACCCTTCGTCAATGGTATCAGAGCTGAAAGCACCCTTCATTAGTGGTATCAAAGCCAAAAGATCTTGAGGGTGCAAAGTATCCACCCAGGACCTGCGAGTGGAGAGTGGTGATGAGTGACACAGTGAAGTTGCAAGAGAGAATTGTAGGAAAGTATGTTTATTGCAAGCATGAAAGAGGGTCTATGACTACTATCCTCCAACAGAGATAAAGTTGGGTAGAAGGTGTAGAGTTCCTCCACTGAGAGAGGGTGGGTAGAGGAAGCATCGTCCATAGTCTTTGTTGGGTAGAGGATAGTTGTGTGAGTGAGATATTGTTGCAAGGAGTACTTGTAACTACAAAGGGACTTGTGAGTCTCTGAAGGTGTTGAATATTTGTAAACAGATCACCGAACAGGAGGCAATTTACATTTGTAAAACCTGAGGGTTGAGAATTTGTGTTGTTACGGATTTGAGAGGCATGGAAAATGGAAAGGACAAAGGGCATTGTCATTCATGGATTCTATGGATTCCCAAACGAGAAAATCAAAGAGAGAATTAGAGAGAGAAAAAAAAGAAATAAGAATTGAGTTGATAGGGTTACAGCAGCAAATAAAAGAATTAGAGGACGAGATTGAAAGGAGGAAACAAAAGAATACAAGAGCTAAAGGTAATTTTTATTATCCTTCTAATGATGTTTTGATTGCAAGAAAGAAAGAGGATGCAGCAAAGTGTCATGCATGTGACATCAAGGAAGAGGATGAGTACAAACAGGTTGAGGAACCTGAACTTGGAACTGAAGGATGTCTATTGGAAGACATGAAAGATGAAGATATAGAGGTGGTAGCAACCACAGAACAGTGGAGAACAATGGAGGACCTTGAAGAAGAAGAAGACACCAAAGTTGAAGCAGTTGAAGAAAAGGTAAAACTTGCATCTTGTGAATCCATAGAAAATTCTAGTTTGCATGGAATGGCTAGGTATGAGAAGGTTAAAAAAAATTCATATTTTGGTAAGGTTAGGACCAAATATGGTTTGTCCTGGAATGATATAAAGAGTGATAATAAAGGAAAAATTGCACCAGTGAAAGTTGCACCAGAAGGTGATGAGGTTCACCTAAATTTTGGGGTATGTTCTAATGAGGATCAGCATGTAGCAATGGACAAAGCCGTTGTAGCAATAGATCAACTTGAGGGCATTGAAAATAAGGAAGGAGGTGAAGGAAAGAATGTTGAGTTGTTTGGCGATCTTGCCTTGGCATCAATTGATGACTTCTTATGTGATAAGGAGATTAGTGTGCATGATAGTTTGTTGCAGGGAGAAAAGGAAGAGTCCTTTGATTATACTACTAACATTGGTATGGATGCAAAAGAGGAAATGACTGCAGCTGAAAACTGTCTTTTATAAGGCATGGGAAAAAAGGAACACAGTGTTGAAACCAAGGGTGATGATGAACAAATGGTTGCAGCAGTAACAGAGAATGAGGTAATGCATGAATCTCATTATTTTTCTGAAGAAGAAGAAGAAATTGAGATTTATGACTTTTCAGATTTTCATAATGTATGTTGGTGGGAGATGAATTCTATAAAAAGAGGGAGAAAGAGAGGAAGAATGAAAGATGGAAGAGACATCAAGTTATAGGGACAGTTGAGAAAGAAGGTTTAGGTGAATAAGGCAGCAAGATGGATTCTAAATGAGCATCGGATCCACAAATGTTTATGAGTCCCACTCATGAAACATTTATTTCCTACCTCAGGTGTCTGATGCAAGAGCATCCAGGGCGTACGAGCAATATTGCATCGATCTGTGTTGTTTCTTTTCAATAAGGGTTGAATTAAGGTTTTGCAGATAAACCCTAAGGGTTTAACAGTCATGGTGTTCAAACAAGCTTTCTATTTTGTCATTGACTTGTTATTGCAGGTTGCAGGTAGCTTAAGCTATTACTTAAGCCCATGAACTCGTTGGGAAACTGGCCCCAATTACCTAGCATGTCGGTTGACGATGTGTGTATGCTCATGGAAAAGATCTGATGATGCATATTTATAAGGTGAAAGATCTACGGTGCCCGCCAACCCTCTGAGTTTTTGGTGGGTCTCGACTAAGTCCCATGGGTAAGCAGGGAATAGTGTAGATTCAAAGGTAAGGATCAATGGCATAAGATTAATCTGACAAGTTGCATCGAGGAGACTCTGGGTTATCAACAGGAGTCATTTGGGAGTCCCTCTGACGGAGCGATGAAACTGCATCATGGTGATGACGGAATTTTGGGGTGACAAGGTTACAAGTCCCTTCGATATTCTGATATCGTGGAGGAAAACATGTTTCGGCGGGAGATCATGAGGAGTCTGTTTGACATGTTGATAAGAGGGACCAGGCTAAGCGATGACGACAAAGAACGGTGATGTCATGACTGACAGGTGGCAATAAAAGATTAAGTGGGGATGGCGTGGAGGTTCTTCATCAAAGGGATATATGGATATCAATGGAATGGAAATGAAAGTCCCAACGACATTTCGATAAAGCTTCATCAAGGAGACCTTGTATCGAAGCAAGTTGTTTCTGAGTCTCTTTGATGACCCGATGGGAACTTAATCGGTGAGACTTCCAATTTTTGAGGAGATTTGTTTTGGTGTCCCCTCTAAAAAAACTTTTATCAACAAACAAAGCTAGTTCAAAACACATTAACTAAAAAACAACATCAACAAACAAAGCTAGCCCCAAAAAAAATCCCTTCTATTCTTATTAGCTTGTAGTCCTAGGGTATCATTAGGTTTTGACCATCGCATCATCTCTTCGGATTTTAACTTGCTACTTAACGGTAAATTTTTCATTGCTTTTTTGTTGCAATATTTTTTACACTATGCTTGTGTCCTACATGGGCCCTTGATTTTGGTTTTTTACATTCTCTCTAGCACCTTACAACTTTTGGCTTTCCCATGTATCTTTTAGGCATCAAGCAAAATCATAGTATTTTGTTTTGCTTTGTTAGAGTTGTGCTTTTTGAACTATTTCCAATTGAATTTCAAGCAAAGCCTATGGCGTGTAACAGATAAAACCTTCCCCACGTGGTTGGTTATACCTTTGTTAGCAAACAAATTTTTGGCCACTCTGTTGGGGATTCGAATCAAAAGATTAGTTCTTTCTTTCCTCATATTTTTTAAGATATCTCCATATGCAAGGATATTGGCGACTCTATTTGAAGTTTGAAGACATTATGATGATGCAAAATCAGAAAATTTGAAGAAATGGGAGAAGACCTGCACCTAACATTGAAGGAATTTTTACAATGGATGACAAAGTACTTCATGACTTCTTGAATCACTACAAAGAGAGCATTACTGAAGCTATAAGAACTAGGTTAAGTATACAGGATGATTCTAGAGCTGCACTCTTGTTGAGGAGTCTTCATGCTAGGTTTTACAAACTTAAAGAACTTGAAGAAGGATTGGGTTCATTGCAAGAAATCACATAGAAAATAATGCAGCTCAAAGAAGAATTGCGAGTTGATGATGGTAATATTCCAAGTGCCTCTCATACTTTATGTTCTTATAATTTTTCAATTTTGGATAAATAAGATGCGCAAGGAATGATGATAAAACCTCATGAAGATTCAACATCATTGGAAGAAAATAATCATAATCAAGGTAGTATTGAAAAAGTTGCAAGTCTAGTAATAAATGAAGATAACAATGATTTGTTGAGGTTCTTTTCTTCTCTGGAGTTAGAAACTTTTAATTTTGAAACTGTGGAAGATCAACTTGAGTCCAAAAAGTGTGAAAATGAAATATTAGACAATCTTTTTCAGATTGACTTGCAGCCAAAGTATACAACTTTTGAGTTTCATGAAAAAGATGGTAAAAAGGAAATATTGCAGCCAAAGCTTCAAGACCTTTTGAAAGCTTCAAGTGACGACTCTCTTTGTGAAGAAGATATTATGCTTCCTCCCTTATCATTGGTTAAAGAAGGCCACTCTTCTACTAAAAATCTAGGTATTGATCCACTTCATGCTTCAATTTTGGATAGAGTTTTCTGATTTGATTGCAATAAGGAGAGATGAGTCTTTTTCAATCAAAGAAGATACTGGATGAAGTTATTATTTGTCCTAAGATGAATGAAGAAACTCGATGAAGTTATTATTTGTCCTAAGATGAATGAAGAAGGAAATAAAGATCTTAAGGATTCTTTTGCAAATGATGACTTCAACAATAGAAATATTGGAAATGATGTAGTAATTCCTTTATGAATGAATGAATGAAGGTTTTTAATAGCGTCCACAAGGCCAAACAGCCTATGGGACCCACAGATCAACAACAAAAATGGAATAGCACCCGAAACAGAAACCACGCCCAGCAGTTACTTGATCTTCCTTTCCTTTTGTAATTTGGATCTTCTACATGTATTTTTACCAAGTAATCAGCACTTTTCAATATACTCTCTGCCTCAAATAAGATGTATAAATGTCCACATTTAGAATCTCAATATAATTGACCCGGATATCTGAATAGGCTGGACATTCCATGATGTAATGCCATTCCGTCTCTACAAGCCCTAAAGTACATAACCTACATATCCTATCAGCCCATTCTTCTTTAGGCGTCGTCCACCTACCAGTTTCACATCTCAATTGGTGCGAGCTAGTTTGTAGCTGAGCTATTAGCATTTTTGCTTTCCATTTTATTTCTGCACCTATATAGTTTTTTTGAGTATGGTCATATGAGGGATTAAAGTGCTTGATGTAATACTCTCTTTTTCTCGATAACTCCCTAGTCCACATGCTTTCTTTAACTTTTTGTTGCACGTACATTTTGATTGCCTTAATGTTATTTGGGCAATTATCTACGCTGATACCCCACTTGCACAGCCACTTGTTATTTTGCTTCATCCACGTGCTCTTCCTTCTATTCAATTTCTCTGCTGCTGCCATTTTAGGCCAATGGGACACCTCCATGTTCTCTAGCCTCTTTAAATAACTTAGTAAACAAATCATAGCCGATGTCTCCACAGGTAAGGCCCCAGCCTCCGCTAGAACAATCTCATAGGGAACAGACGATTTTATTTTGAGGCTACTTGTGATTAAATGTTTTTGTAGTCTTTCAATTTGTCTCCACTTCATTGCTAAGGTATTGTCACCCCAAACTTCACATCCATAAAGAACCACCGGCACCACTAGTAACCCAAAGAGAGTTTTCTTTGTTTTCCAATCCCATAATTCAGCACTCCTACATCTGTTTTGCAAAGAGTATAAAGCTTTCCAGCCACCTTGAATCCTTTTTGCTCTACATGTCTCCCAACTAAGCCTATAGTGAAAATCAAGGCCAAGGTACTTATAATCACCAACCATTTGCAAGGGGCTGCCTTCAAAGACAAATTCTAAAACTTCCTTCTTTCTTTTCAAGGTAAATATCATAACCTTAGTTTTGCTAGTGTTCACCTGCATCCCAACCTCTTCACAAAATAACTCTAAGAGCTTTCAAGTGCTCCCTCAAATCATGTGCTGTTTTTGCCATTAGAATAAGGTCATCCGCATATAGCAGCAATTTTATTACATAATTTGCCAATTCAACTCCTTCCCCACCAATCAATCAAAAAAGGAGACATCATTCTACATTTCACCTCTTAGTTCTCAGATTGTGGTTAAGGATCTTGTTATCGGCGGCATTCACAAGGTTGAAGCAAGGTAATTTTTTATTTATTCAAATAGCTCAAGAAGGTGTAAGCAACACCACACAAGATAATGATTATGAGACTCAAAAGAAGGAATCAAAAATTTATGATGAGAAGTGGTTGTTTGGTGTGCATTTTAATGAGTCATTTCATTTCACAAGCTTCAGCTTTACATTCATGGTCTTCAATATGTTGCTGAATTTGCAAATGCTTCATAAATACGCACCTCTATTTCACATTGGCATCTATTTTTACCAGCCAGTTAATGGTTTTCCACAGTACCATGGGAAAGTTGGGATGTTGCACCTTGTCCGAGTGCATAAGTGTCTTAGGTTGCTGCTCATTTTTTGGTCTTTTGTTTTGGTTTCAGTTTTGGGTTGTGTTCTCCTTTCCCTCTCCCCAACTCTGCTGCCCAATGGACAAGGCACTAATCTACCCCGAAGATACTGGAGTTCTCTGCATCCTCTGAGATGATGCATTCCACAGACAGAGCCACTATTACCCCCATTTTTGGTCATTGAAAATTTTAAATTTCCTCCGTCAAAATGCCAGTTGGGCCTACGGAAATTGCACAGTTGAGTCTATTCCTCCGTCAAAATACCAGTTGGGCCTATGGAAATTGCACAGTTGGGTTTATTGGTGTTTATGGGTCACTTATGAAAATAGGTTAAATGTTTTGATTACACTACTTTATTGTTTAATCCTAAAAACGTTGTTACTGTTTAAAGAGACTATGCACAAGCGGGCATTGGTGGCGAGATTCAGTTGGCGATAAGTATGTCATCCGAGATAATAATACAACTCTTATAAGGAGGTTTGAAGCAAAATATATTTAGGGTTATGTCCTTATTATGGTGAGTACTTTCAAAACATGGTTGCTCGAGCAATGACACAAGACCTGCACGCATTTCACATCTCTAATAAGGCGACATACATACATTATTATGCTTTGAGCGCCTCATGTTTAAACACTTTCCCAGATTAGAGAAATGTGAAAAAGCCAAACGAAAGCCGATAATGGTGGTAGAAAATCGGTGAACAAGAAGTTTGCACAGGTAATTATGCAATAATCAAAAGGTTGTTCGACCAATTGCTGAAAGAAAGTGAAGACCGATGAGCCTGCGTGTTTAAAGGAGGCTGGTGGCATCTTATGTATGGTCCCATGGGGGGATTGGGCTTCTATTTTTATCAATCAAGCGGTCTCATGAAAAAAAAATTATGCTACAGAATTAATTGGAATCTTTTCCTGAAAAATAGCAGCCCCTACCTTTTAGGACTGCAAATTTCAGCAGATGAAATTGAGGTGGAGCTAGAAATTCCCACTACAGCTGAAGAATTTTGTTGCCACTCGTCTATCACTTAAAATTTTAAATTCCTAAAAAAAATATTGAGAGAATTTTTATTTATTTATTAGTTTTTATCAAAGTACTCCAATTCATTCCTTAAGTTTTGGAGCTCAAACTTTTAAACTGAATTGCTAAATTGAATTTGTGGGACCACCAGCTTTAAAATATTCTTAAAAAATTTCAGCAGCAAAGTTTTTAGGAAGCCCCTCCATGGGACCTTTAAAAGCTGGTAATGATGAACGACATGAATATAGACTAACATCGTGAAGCGTCATCCCTTCATATCATCATTATAGACGTGCACAGTATTCTGCTAAGGGATTTGCACACATTAATATATTCTTTTGAGGAAAGATTTTCCATGGTAATGAATATTGAAATTCCTCCTTTTTGGAGCCTTTCCTTTAAACAGGACTTGCCGTGCGGAGTTTGCGCGCAATATTATAAGTTCGAATGGGTAATGGTTCTACATGATGAGATCATACAAAATGACAGTTAATAACGCAGGCAAGAAATGAGAGTTCCGGAATCACGGTAAAAGTGCCATATAGAGAAGATATTGTTCGTTTCCAACTACTGTTAAAATTCTGAAGACCACGAGTTATATAAGGAGAAAGCCTTCACGAATGACATGGAGATCGTGATACTCTAACTCCCTTGCAAATACTGCAGGATAATAATACTGGAAATATTAACAGATTTGGCACAATTATACATAATAAATGCATGCCTGTAGAAATTAACTAGGTAAAATTTACTAAGTATGATAATATCCGCCAAGGCTACCCAGGCAGAACTTTCAAAAGAATCTGGAATGCAACCCATCCAAAACTTGTCTAAATTGCAAGTTATAAAAAAAGTGGCACTCCAGTAAAACTGAACAAATAAAAAAAATCAAACAAAGTTGAAAATGGTATTACATATTTTGGAGATGAAAGGGTGTGTTTTTTAAATAATATTAGAAAATTGATATTTAAAATTTAAATTCTAAAAAACATCTTAAATCTATACTTGATAATTACAATGATTAATTGTTGACTTGACTGCTTTTGGATTCATCTGTATAAAAATTATGACATTTCAAATCACACTTGGCGATCCTATACTTTTTGCATCAACATTTCTTTAACACATTCTGTGATCCTATAGAATTATATATAACAAATGTATGGTTATAGAGGATAACTAGATAAAGTTTACCAAACATGATATTCACCAAGACTCTATATACACACAAAACTTTCAACAACCTATAATACAACCTGTGTAAATTACTAGAGTTCTAAAAACAAGCACTCCACTAACACTGATTAGAAAGTTGAAAGTAGTGTTCAAGATTTTGGAAACAGCAAGGCACGGCTAATAAAATAATATTAGATAATTAAATCTATAATCTAAATTTTAAAATCTCAAAGACAATGAATAGAAGAGTTACATTAATCTATTGATAATTATAAACAACATATCATTGGTTTGAGTGCTTTTGGATTCAACCATGTGAATTTATTTAATCATTCCAACTCACTCCACTATCCTATGCTATTTTGCATTAACATTGTATATCACATTCTGTAATACTATCCTGATAAAATCATAGTGTCATCCAAATCATTGATGCAAAAATACTTAGTTGAATCCAAATGCACCTAAGTCTGGAAAACTTAAATCTATTATGATAAATCATTGTTAACATGATTTCCCATTTTTTTGGAATTTTTTTAATTTTTTTCTGGGTTTAGTACAGCTATCATGTAACAAATTGCACAAAATTAAATACAGAATTGAAAACACATCTGAAAATTGCTAATTAAACGTCGATTGCCAAATCAAAATGGTTTATTCAAAATCCAGATTGATTGCAAACTAAAAGTAAAAATGGAACTTCTACTACTCCGAACCTATAATAGGGAAAAATTAACCAAAAAAAAAAAAATACTGCTTTTCCATTAGGCAGAGCACAACAATTTAACGCAGCTGATAATTGCTAATTCAATGTCAACCACGAAATCACGAATGTTAAATAAATCAAAATGGTTTATTCAAAATCCAGATTGACTGCAAACTTTTTAAATGGAATTTGAACTTAATAGGTAAAAACAGGCAAATAAAAAGAATGCCTTTTCATTTGGCACAGCACAACAATTTTTACTTTTTGGATGTTTTAGCAAATTTTCAAATTGCAAGAAGTTGCTGGGATTAGTATTTTTGTCTTTATAAAGTGTTTTTTAATGTTTTCAAAACCATGGTAGATCCTGACATCTGAGGTTGCAAACCATCACGAGGGGGGTGTCCTGGGAAATGTCCCCCATATGGGAGAAGACTCCCAGGGACAACCCCTAGATTTTCCCAACAATGGGGCTGGGGAGGGGGCGTTCTGTTCCCATTCCCCACCCCCACGATGTCTCTAGGCAGGGAAACGTTGGAAAATCCCCAACTGGTTGAAAATGATAAATTGTCTGCACAAATTCAATATCTTATAATATTGCTGATATCAAATTATACCTTTATTCTCAATATACACGTTTCATGGAATTTCTGTCCATAGATCATAAATACGTAAGGCATAGCAGGGTATGAACGTAAAAAAGATTTCTAAAATTAACTGAAGAAAAATGGGAACCTGCCAAAACACGTATGCAGGAATGACAGGCTCTCGCATTAAGCAAGTCTATTGCTAAACAACTCAAACATTTAGTAGTGTCAGCTGATAACCATCTGAACATTCCCCTTAGTTCTACTCTAATCTGAAATCACATTAAATAAATTCTTCACTTTAGTGAACAGGTAGGGTATTAATGTAACAAATCCAAAACCTACAGCCTCAAGGCTCAGACAGGTAAGTAAGCAGGTTAATCAGACCTCCCTTGATACATTTTGCTCTATTGGTACAACCTGAGTGGGGCATCAATACTTAAGGCATGCCTGCTCCAGAGGCAGCACGCATTCAAATTTGAAATGGGGTAGGTTTGTACAGCTTGTTGAATATATAAGATAAATAGAAAAGGAGTAAATCCTCTTTTGGATATCCACAGTTATATATCATACCAATGGGAGTCCCATACCAAAATACTGTTTTGCTAGCAGTGACTCTAAAAATTGATGTTATATTACCATTACCATAAAGATTTAGAAATTTTCAAATTGAAATTTATCTAGTCATATTTGGAGTAACAAGTTACCTAGTGTAACTGTTTCCAGCTTTCTTATTGAAACAATGTGCGCATCCTAGATATTTGCTATAAGTATCAAGAACAGAGTATCGTGAAAAGGCAATTGAAAGATTAAGCCAAGTTATAGATAAGGTAATTTCCGACCATAACCATAACCCTTGGAGAATGGCAATAATGGACATTTGTTTGAAAAGATTATCCTTTAAAACAAATCAGGAAAGCATTTGTAGAATTGAAAACTACAGCGAATGCTGCTACAAGCTCTACTTTGAACATAATTCATCAAACTAAAGATAAAATCTGTAGTATAGAAAGACAACATGCTGCAAGCACACTATTTGGCTGCAGTGATCCCTGGGGTAATATGATTACATTACAAGTTCTTCTAAAAGATCATTTTATCCCAAAAAATTGAACTAAGCATCTAATTTCAATTTGTAATTTATCAAGTCATAATGCAGCTAGCAAGTCTGTTTGCAGCTTTCTAATTGAAACATTGTTTGCACAAGATATATTTGCTATGAGTAACAAGGAAAGGGGTATTATGAGAAGGTGGCTTGAAAGATATAAACATGCCATGGAGAAGGTAAATTGTAAGTCACAACCATATCCCTTGGAGACAGTAAAAAAAAAATCAAATCAGGCAAAAAAAATTAGTATTAGATCCTGCGGGAAATGCTACAAGCTCTACTTCGATTCCAAATCAGCCAATTAGGAGGAGGATAAATCTGTATTGTTAAAACTTGAAAGACAACATGCTGATGCCTCTCCCTGGGATAGTTAAAGAAAATTTTGAAATTACAAATTCTTCTAAAATGACATCATTTCACAGCTCACAATGATTAATATTGACCACAGCAAAACCGCAAAGGTGCTCTTGGGTAGAACCTCTTTCAACATTTAAGAGATAATTCAGCTTAAGATCCCCTTTCTAGGAGTTATAAAACCTTGCACCATCACGTGAAATTCAAAAATCGCATCAAAGAGAAATGTTCACTAATAATTCTCAACTCTCGTGAACTGCATCCATTAAATACAGTCTGCAGAAACTCTGTCCAGAAAACCTGCAGATTTACACAAAATGCAAATTCAAAACCTTATGAAGAAGAATGCTGAACATTATGGATGAGTTCTACTTAACATTATACTCTCTGCTATGAAGCCTGTGTCTTAAAGAAAATGCATTCCATTATAGTGCAACATACCCCATTTATTTCAATGATTTCTGTTGAAAAGTTAAAACACGAAATGATTGATTCATTCTAGACACTCCTGGTTATCAAATTTTCTTAATAAGCATGTCAGATAAAAGGATGCATACCCCTTAATTTGATCACAATAATTAGCAACTTGATTGACTATGAGATAGCTATCAAGTCGGGAGGGCTCAATGATCGGCTTAAAAATTGGATTCATAGGATCTTCTTCGGGTAATGGTTCTTCACCAGCCGCTTTGCGTGCCAAGTTATCAGCTCTGTAATGATAAAGATAACAAATCAGAAATCTAGATAAAAATTTTGAAGTCAGTTCATAGTGCAATAGAACATTTCATGATGTCAAAGACTATTAAAAGCACCAGACCAATAGTTTATAACTACAAATAGCACAGTTAAACAAAATAAAATTCTTGGAAACTTACAAGTCAACAAAAAAATTAACACAGATTTTAAATGCGCATTGCAAAGAGAAGATAAGAGGTATCACATATTATAATACTCTCAACATCTGCTGTAGAACTGCAATCCATCATAAATACCAGTCTGCAGAAATCTACAAATGTCCCAGAAGAACCTTCCAGCAGTCATTTAACAGCATAACCTGCATTGCAAAGTTAAACAAAACATCATTATTTGAAGAAAGCCATATTAATTCCATGACATATCAAAATATCAAAACTAATCCACAGAATCTTAAAAAACTAGATAGTAAAATGGAATATCAGCAAGAAATATTGTCCAGATATACAACACAAATAGAACTTTCCACAAAAATGTGAAAATAAGAAAATTATAAAATTTGCTGAATCAGTTGCATGTAAAAGGAACAAGGAAATTTCTCGATATACATATAATATACTACAATGGCTTTCAAATTTGTGTACATCATATGAAGTAGTTCATAAAACAACTTCAACAGAGCCCAATATATGTATAACTAATGGTATTGTGACTTGCAAATTTGTGGGCATTGCAAAATGTGGTCCTGAAAACAAAACCTAACATAGAGCCAAGGACTAAACGTTTTTGTAGGTTGCCAGCCCAACCAAGAATTCATATTTTGTCACATACACTCAGAGAGCAAAATCTGTCTGTTTATTGTTTCAGTCAGAATTTCAGAATCCTAAAGATGAAACGCTTATAAAATAAGATATAGCATAGAATTGAGTAATGTTCTTGTGCCATCTAAAATAAGATGCACAGGAGAAACCCCCATGAATAATATCATATTAGAACCACAAAATTGGAAAACATCACATTTTATCAGTTGTATAAAACTACATTCAAAAATCAATGAAAAAGATTACAATACTAAGCAGCGAAAAGACTACATACAGGAATCTCTTCAAAGATATCCACCCATGTCAGATTCTTTTCTCTCAACCTGTAAAACCAACAAAATTAACAGAGATATACTGGTGTACTTGCTGCTAATAATATAGTTTTGAATTTTATGTAGGTGTTGAAAAAAGACAACACCAAACATTACTTTTCTCCAGTGAACTCTTGATTCTTGTAGAGGTCCATAAAAGATTCTTGAAGCTTCAATGCCTTCATTGCCAAAACACCCTGTCCTGACCTAACAGGGTCATAAATAATGCACACACATCTTCTGATATTCTCCTGCAGCAATAGAGGAATAAATTTAACTTAATACGCAGAACAAAGGACTGCATATTGTGCAATTCCTTAAAAAACCAGAAATGGCATTCAGAAACAAGAACTGAATGACAGATACCTTCTCTCCACATTAACCAAAGATGGATGCTATACCAAACCTTATACTCTGTTAATTAGTGTAGCCACATTTTTTACCAACCTAACCCCTATAATATCACATGAAGATTTCTTGACAAACCCCAGCTCACAATTATTATAGTTTGCACAATTAAACATGAGTATGAAATCCTTATTACTTCTTGATGGCCCAGAAATTGCAGTTTAATAGTTTATTTTTAAAGTCAGATATAATGTTTAGGATATATCTCAGAAAAGATCAAATTAATCCTCTGTTGCAGCTGCTATTTTGCAGCAATCTATTGCTGAAAACGCCTTTTTGTCTTTAAAATAACTCAAAATATGTCTGATTTCTGCCCTTAGAATGCCACGACCAGCTGCTAGTTTGAAGGATATTTTTATTCGAACTGAAATTAATGAAATTTGCCCAATAGTGATCTCCATGTGAAATCGCTCTAAGGAATTGTGAGTTTTCATTCTTCAATTTTAGACCTAGAGGGTTTTCCTCAGGATAAATGAACCATAGTTCCATGCTCCACAAAGAGTAGAAATCAGAAAATAAAAATATTTTCTAATGATGCCTCCTCCTTGCTTAGTCTATCTTAAATACATTTTTCATTTTTGTAACGCCCCCACCAAACATTATAACAATACATACAATCATAATCACAAGCTGTCAAGGATAATAAAAGAAGCGCCCAAGGAAATATAAGTAATATTATAAAACTGAAATTAAATAAAGATTAGACTTAATAATGGTCAAAATGCATGTCAAGGGTTTTGTCTTATGAAGGGATAAGGTATATAAGGAAGATCAATCAAGGAGAAATGAACAGCAATTTGGAAGACATTTCTTATATTATTATCCCTGGTGGAACATGAACCATGGTTCAGCAATCTGAGGACGAAACCCCTAAAAGGTTTGAAATAAAAAGACAAAAACCCCTTTAATTTCAATCACTGAGTTAGCGGACGAAAGCCACTCGTTCAAGCAAACTCAAAGACAATTCAAAAGCATTAAATTAAAGAGAGATCACTGCAGATTGGAGGAAGATTTGCAACAGAGATAAGAGAATAAGTTTTATATTTTCATTTTTTCTGAGATACATTCAAAGTTCTATTAAAGTTAAAGAAAACTTTAAAAACTGGCATTACAATTTTGTTCACCGAGAGTTGTAACTCTTCAAAATGCCTTTTGATTAATATTAAAAATAAACTTTAATTGTTCGATATTATTTCTGGATTCAATTGATACAAAAACTCCTACATAATCAAATCCAGAAATAATAACGAACAGTATTATGGATTGTGGAAACTTGATATCATTAAAACTTTAATTATCATTTCATTTTGTAATATTAAATTAATTCTTTCTTAGGCAACCCATAATTTCCTTTATTGTTCTTTAGCAGTAGCTTCTCCTTGTCTGTGAATCGCTGCATCTTTATTGGCCTCCAAGCATTTTCTTGGGCAGCCGATTATTTTCCTATTACAGCTATGTCTTCGTGATCTTAAAATAGCTTAATCTTAAAACCAGCAATAGCAAACAAAAGAACACTATCACTATTAGTATTTTCCTATTACAGTCTTTGAAAATAACATGACAGTGCTATGATGAATTCATCCAATCAAAACTTCAAATTTCTGTAACTTATTAAGAAATACCTGGTAATTCATAAATGTATCGATCAGTTCCACAGTCTGAAAAGATCCCATGTAAGTCGACTGATACCTGTTAAATTGGAGAGAATGGTGGGTAAGTGACAGCTAAAACAGAACTACATATTTATTTTCCATTTCTAACATCCATCTTCTTATAAACTTAGTTCTGAAATACAAAATGTTCATATATGACTGCGTAAAACAAATTTGATTATGTGACTGACAATCTGAAGCATCCAAATCTTCAACTAAGGCTTGATTTTGAGAATGTGTGTGTGTAAAACAGTTTTCCATTCCCAAATTTTAGGGGCACTGGAGTATGGATCCTCATACCTAGTATGTCTTTCTGGTATAACTCAGAAAGGTTTTTATCTATCATAGATACTAAACTCTAAGAGAATAAATGCTTGTGTGCAATGATGAAAGCATAAAACTTTACTTAGACATATTAACATGATCTGGTGGTGGACTGAATTGCTCAAGAAGGGATGAATTCAGTAAGCCAATAAATACATCATTAGCTTGAAGTCAGAGGGCTTCAGCCAAAGTCCACAAGATGGTATGCAATGCCATTCAATGTTACAAACCTCCAGCTTCACAACTATACAAATTGATCTAGCCACTCCTCTATGGCCTGTCTTGATTCCAGGAGAGGTTACTCAAATAGGGTTCTACAAGCATGATATGTTTTTCCTGAGGTTGTTTGAAGTAATTGCAACTCCAGAAGCAACAGAAAAAACTGTGGTTTGAATTAAATTCTGAAATGTTGGGAAACCTTCCTGTATTTATCATTGAATCTCAGAGAAGCAGCAGAGAAAAATGTATAATTTGAATTGAATTCTGAAGAATTGGGAAAGCTTTCTGATATGGAATAACTGCAATTTGTGGCATTCATTGGGTTGATCTCTAGCTGAATCATTTTCTAGCAGGTTGGATGTTCAATCCAAGTTTGTCAACAGCCTAATGAAGTGTTACAATATTAACACTGTTGCCACACTCAATTCAGCTACCTCCAAGTTGATTCTCCTTGCACAAAGATTTATCACAATGGTTGAAGCAGCAAGGAAGATGATTGAGTTTGTTGGTTTGTGGTGCCTCTTCAATTTCAGGATGATGAAATTTTCAAAATTTGTAACCTGGTGCAGCCTCAAACATCAAACATGAATTCACAAGAGAAATCACAATTGCTTCTGAAAATTCGCAATAGCTCTGAGTCAATTAAAATGACCTTTGAGAGTCCAAGAACACCTACTTCAGAATGCATTGGCTCTCAAGTATTCTTTTGAAGTTTAGTATACTCTCTTCTTTTGTCAGCAAAAAAAAGAATAAATCATAACCCTTGTTACAAATTAACTTCCAAACAGGGATATACTTGCTAGGTGTCACCCATTTCTAATATTTGAAACAACTAAACTATTGTAACTCCTACAAATATTATTCTTGAAAAATTGTATATGGTCCACCTAAGGCTTATTTCAGAAGTTCAAATAGTTACCAAAGTTAATAACACTATAATCATTTCCCGATATATTTTGAATAGCTTATTTCAAAAGTTTAAAAAAATGCTAATTATGCTGTATTCATTCAAAGATTGTATTCAAGATCAAGAAGCCTTCATATCTGTACAACTTACCATCTGAATCATCAAGTTGGGAAACCTTCCAGTATTTATCATTGAATCTCAGAGAAGCAGCAGAGAAAAATGTATAATTTGAATTGAATTCTGAAGAATTGGGAAAGCTTTCTGATATGGAATAACTGCAATTTGTGTCATTCATTGGGTTGATTTCTAGCTGAATCATTTTCTAGCAGGTTGGATGTTCAATCCAAGTTTGTCAACAGCCTAATGAAGTGTTACAATATTGACACTGTTGCCGCACTCAATTCAGCTACCTCCAAGTTGATTCTCCTTGCACAAAGATTTATCACAATGGTTGAAGCAGCAAGGAAGATGATTGAGTTTGTTGGTTTGTGGTGCCTCTTCAATTTCAGGATGATGAAATTTTCAAAATTTGTAACCTGGTGCAGCCTCAAACATCAAACATGAATTCACAAGAGAAATCACAATTGCTTCTGAAAATTCGGAATAGCTGTGAGTCAATTAAAATGACCTTTGAGAGTCCAAGAGTCAATTAAAATGACCTTTGAGAGTCCAAGAACACCTACTTCAGAATGCATTGGCTCTCAAGTATTCTTTTGAAGTTTAGTATACTCTCTTCTTTTGTCAGCAAAAAAAAGAATAAATCATAACCCTTGTTACAAATTAACTTCCAAACAGAGATATACTTGCTAGGTGTCACCCATTTCTAATAGTTGAAACAACTAAACTATTGTAACTCCTACAAATATTATTCTTGAAAAATTGTATATGATCCACCTAAGGCTTATTTCAGAAGTTCAAAGAGTTACCAAAGTTAATAACACTATAACCATTTCCCGATATATTTTGAATAGCTTATTTCAAAAGTTTAAAAAAATGCTAATTATGATGTATTCATTCAAAGATTGTATTCAAGATCAAGAAACCTTCATATCTGTACAACTTACCATCCAACTGTATTATTATCAATATTTACTTCTCTCAAACACCGCATCATTTCAAGTTGATAGTTTGCCCCATCAGCATCGGCTTCATCCTCTTCTTCAGTTCCACGGCTCTACTCGTCATCATAAATAAGCAAGAGAAGTTAAATCAGAACTTATAAAGCTATTCTATAACAAATTTAAACATCCCTAATCGAATATCAGGTTCTCGTAGGTTAATCAAGATTATTTTGGATGATACACAGAATGCCAAAATTAAAAACAAATCTATCTGTTCGATAAAAATATAATCAGTTCAGATTACATTTCAAGTTCTCAAGGAATTGGGCCTCAAATGGGGCAAAGAAAAAGGAACAATACAGGCCAAAAGGGTAAGTATATATGCAGAATAAGTACATACCGGAAACGGAAAACAGTTTGTAACTTCCAAAACGCTTCCAATGTCCAAACCCAGAAGTTGTCCAGTGACAAGAGCGGGCATGCATTCTTTACAGTGCTTTATAATTTTCAATACAACCTGAATTTATCCGTTTACACATTTTTGAAAATCAATATCATACACAACTAAGTAAAATGAAAAAGGAAAACAAGGTTCGGAGAAGTGGGTTAATACCAATCCATCAATCTGAACGACTCTCAGCGGAGCTGCGACCTCCTCAGAAGCGGCAGCCTGCGCAAAAGATCTCATCCCGCCTGAAAAATAAACCAAAAATACATAAATACCTAAACCCGGGCGATCCTAAATGTCTCAAACTTGTAAACTCTAATAACACTCGAGATGCAAAATAAAAACCTCATAAACCCTAGAATTTTGAAAGCATTACTAAAAACGGTGAAAAGGGTTTCTGTAAATTGCACTTACTTTGAGGAATGAATTCCGCCATGTTTGTGTTGAACCGTGGATGAATCAGTGCACAACCGAATCGAGGGCAACCAAAACCAGAGATGAAAGAGAAATTTTAAACAGTTCAGAAATTGATTTTATAGGGTAGGAGAGGCTCTTTAAAGGAAATGAGAAGAATTATTTCCTGGACGATTAAAATTGAGTGATCTATTAAAGGCATATCTATTCTATTCTTAGGTATTTCCACATTTAATAATAATAATAATAATAATACTACTACGCATCCTCAAAAATAATATTTCACTTAAACTTGACTTCTATAACATTCAAATATTTGTTCATTATCTAATTTTAGTCATCCTATCATTCAAGATGTCAACCTGTCATGCTCTTGTCCTCTAGATGAAACCACGTGCTAGTGTCCCCTAAATTCAAACTTATCCTTTCTTGTTCAAACACATTGATTTTTCATAAACCTTAAACCCTAATATGCCTCCAACAATCAATATGGGTCTATAGTTGTTTATAAAAGTGAGATGGACTAAAAAGGAGAGCACCTAGCACTCATATTATAGTAACTTAGTCTCCACATGCATCCATAACTTGTTTTGAATGTCTAGGGCTTCCACCTACTAGACATGTCACAGACCTACATTGTTATAGCAATCAACACCTATACCTATGGCTCCACACACACCCACAACCTATTCCATACAAGTATTATTGAGTCAACCTAATCATCTAACTAAGGCATATCCCTAAGTGTGCCCTAAGGACCAAGTTTTCCATGTTTAGGCATTTACAAGTATACAAGCAAGAGTGGGAGACTCTGATAGACATAAAAAATTCACTTAAAAACTATAGAGGAGATTATCACATCAATACATGGTGTTACCACACATGAATTGTACTCTAGTATACTAAAGAGAATACAAATGCACTTGAATAGGTAAGACCACATTATAAAAAATAAAAAGTCTGCAAAAAAACAAGAGGTGCATGCAATCCAATCCCTAATATAACAATAGAAAAACATAGAAAACATGAAGTTAGTCCCAATAGTACCACCTTCCACCCTTCTTCTAGTTATCTAATAATTTCATTCAACAACTAAAATCAAACATGTTCTCTAACCTTTCTCCTTTTCCTTACATATTTCATTTATACTACTAGTTTAGCCTCAACTCCATGTCCCTTTTTAATTTCATAAATATGAATGTTTATTAAATGTCTTATTTATTATTTATCATATTTACAATAAAAGGACGTTTTAGTAAATTAAATTTAGAAATCTTAAGTACAATTTTGTTTTTTATTAGATTTTGGTGAATTTAACTTTCTTACACAACTCTTCTTTTCAATCAAAATAGAAAAATAAAACAACCCTAAAAAAGTGAGGTGTTACCTTGAACCTTAAATCTACAAGAGTTCAAGGTTATAGTAGTTGTTGACTAACCCTTTATCCCTTCAATATGATATAATATTTCAGCACAAGATAAAATAAACACAACCTCCTCTTCTTTCTTGTGCCTCACATCTAAAATTAGTGCTTACTAATTCATTGTCATCCATTGATTCTTCCCTTCAAACACATACATTATTTTCTTGATTTTTCTCTTTTTAGGGGCCTACATTAGAGTCGTTTCTATTTTTTCTTCAAATTCAAACCTTTTTGCACATCCTAACTCTTAAATTTGTCCTTTTTTATTTCTTTCCATGTGGTCTAGGTTATAGATTACCATACTTCACAATTCACTTTATGGGCCACCTTCACCCTAACCACTTAGAGGATATAGAGTCCCAAACTCTACCTAGCAATCAATAAAATAATATACCACATCTCTACTTTTTTAGTTGTTTACTTGTAATGTTTGGGCACTAAGGATGAAGCAACAACCTCCTAGCTTTGTTTAAAAAGGTATCTCAACCTTGCATCCCAATTTTTTATATTTATTTATTATTTTGTCCTCACATGGGAAATAAGGTGTCCCACTTTGAGGTGACATTCTTTGCCACCTATGGATATTTTGTAATGTGTGTAAGAGGTTGTAAGAGTGTCTAATATTAGGATATATGACAACATATTATGACATTCTAAGATTGAAGTTACTTATGACTGATTATATAACAAGTAAGAGCATGATTATAAGCATTTACATTAGAATCTTGACCAATATTATGATTCACCATAAGGCATATTTAAATGGGGATAATGGAGCACCCAGGTTGGTGAGTTGGTTATAATAGATTGTGACAACATAAGAGGATATTTTAGTATTAGCATATTGATTCATCATGAGAGTTGGGTGTTGGAATTCCTTATGGGGATTTGACCATTTTTTCTAGGGGTGGTACTCTTCCATGGTTTATGGCTTACCATTTATTATTTCTTATTCTTTATCTTTTATATGTTAGTGCCTATGATGTAGATATAGTATGAGCTAATTCTCGTTGAATTAAAGTGAAAATACAGAATAAAAGATAGACTATACAAAAGAAGAAGATTTAGTGTCTAATAAAAGTTTAGCAAAATTAGAAAGATTATGCTCTTGTTCCAATACTACAGAATCTGAGACAAGTGGATCAGAGGATGAGAAGGATGGTGAATTTGTTTCTCCCTCTCTACAAAACAATGAAGAAAGTTTCATACAACAAAAGAAAGTTGAACAAGATCATGTAATGTATGTCCAATCTGCCATAGATCCTATCTTCCTTTATTATTTCTTGAGTCTATTATATTTTTACCATAGTTTTCTATGTATATTATCCTTTCTCAAGAAATTGTCTGAAGTTATGTCTTTCCCTATTAAGCCTATTATAAGTGTCAAATTAGAAGGATTCAGTAAGAGGTTTACAACCTTAATAGATACCGGTTCTTTAGATGCATCAATTTTAATGCAAACTTCTTCAAGTTCTTAATTACACTGTAAATTTCCTTATCTAAAGAAATCCATTTCTTGACCTCTGGACGAAAGACTCCACTGGCATATTCTATAATGTATTCCTTACCATTTACGATAAAGCATAAGTGTCCTCCCCATGCATATTCTAAAGCATCTGTATATAGAATGAAATCATCAGTAATAGGAACACGTAGAATTGGAAATTTTGTTCCTTTTGTTGGATTAATTGGACAACTTGAGTATTTTTTCAGTCCATTAAGGCTTCATTTTAGTGAGCAGCTGCTGCAGAGGTTCTCTATCAAAACTAGCTCCTGGATAGAAATTATTTACATAATTTAAAATACGTAGAAATCCTTGCAATTCCTTTTGTGTTTAAAGGAGGCTTGAATTGTAAGATCTTTGTCACGTCTCATACTTTGATGCTATTTTGACCATGACTAATTCTGATAATGTTTGACCATGACTTATTTTGATAATGTTTGACCATGACTTTATGGGATTTAATATACGAATGATGATACTATGCTTTGATGTATGGGAATGTAGAAAAATAATTGTTTTCTTTCAAGAATTATGAGTGCATTTATATAAAATAGGAATGTTGATTTAATTTTTAAATTTACGTTTCTACAATGGTGACTAATACACTTTTGTTTTTGCACACCTAAGTGCATTTGAGTGGCAGGTGATCGAAGGCCAAGGTGATCGAAGGCCAAGAGTGTGATTGAGGAAAAGAAGGTTAGCTTCCCGACAGGGTAAAAGAGGAGAAGCTCTTGATTACGCACACACCACTTAAAGCATGTAGTTGCATTAGGTCTTGTTTGTTTTTCAATGTGATTGCGTGAAAATGATAGCATAGCAAATTTAAATTACGGTTTAATTAACCTTAGAAATGATGAAAATAATATGGCTTATTCTATTTTAATTATTCCTCATTATATATTTGAGCAACAAAAGGATAAATCTGTTTTTTTAAAAGAAATGTAATTAAAAATAAAAACAAAATGAATAAAAGAATAAATATAAATATAAATCTGTTTTGCATAAATGAAATTTTAATTATAAATAAAACAAAATAAATAAAAGAGTAAATTTATTGTATTTTGCATAAATGAAATCATAGATTTGCATAAAAAGGGATATATATATTTCTGTTTTGGGTATATGGTTAATTTTCCAAAAGAATGAAGAATGAACAGCCCGAGAGAACATTGGGCTTGGAAATTCTGTCTTAAAACCAACAATTCACTGGGCATGTGGCAATCCTTGGAAATTGCATGAGAATTTCATCTATCATCTGGAAATTTTATGCATGATCCTCGAAAAAGAGGAAGAGGGCTTTAAGAAAGAAAAGAGGACTTTGATTGAGTCATATCAAAGAGCTCTGGAACAGAGGCGAAGAAGGTATTGTTGAACATCTGCATTGGAAGCAAATTTTGCTAGGTTCTCTTCATTGCTATGCCTTCTTTTAATTTTATTTTTAAAACTGCAGTAAGGAAATGTTTTATTCTCTATTTAGAGTACAAACAACTGAGAAATCTTTCCAATTTCGTTTTGAAATCTGGGTAACAGCTTACTTCTCTGTGTTGCAATTATAGAATACACATTCCTTCTTCAGAGTTAGGGTTTTCGTTCTGTTGCAAGTTTGCATTTTATTGAAATGATCTCAAGTGTAATTACAATTATATGTCTGCATATCTGGTCTGCATAAAAATTCTGTCATCTGAATAAAATCAAAATGTCTTGAGATAAATTCGAATGCAGTTTATACTGGGCAAATGTCTTTATTTTTTTCTGAGTTTTGAAATTGCTAAGGGAATTATTTCCATAGGAGAAATTCGTGAAGCTATGTGAAGGCTGTAGCGCCCTCCACAGTTGCGGCACAATGGAAGCCTGAAGCCCCTCCTGACCGCCCCTCCCATGGGAGGCAAAGAGAGCCTGAAGCCCTTTGAAGTAAGCTCAATGCGATAAAACCATGCTTAAAATGCCTGTGCAAGTATTACACGACAGTGGGAGTCTTTAAAACAGTTACAAACCGAAATTTCTTTCTTCAAATTACTCACATTTATACATGATTTTCTACACACATATATATATATATAACATATATCTACTACTCTAATTAACATATACACTTTATATCTCTCTCTGCTCTCCGTTATATATATATATGAATATCCGTGCGTTTATGTGCCAAGTATAAATTGAAGCGGAAACCATTTCGAGGAAAATGAGTACATGAACTCTTGTACTTGAAATACAAATTGAAACAGGAAAACCATTTCCAGAAAATAGTATGAACTCTGTTAATTATGTGCCAAATACAAATTGAAACAGGAAAACCATTTCCAGAAAATAGTATGAACTCTGTTAATTATGTGCCAAATACAAATTGAAACAGGAAAACCATTTCCAGAAAATAGTATGAACTCTGTTAATTATGTGCCAAATACAAATCGAAACAGGAAAACCATTTCCAGAAAATAGTATGAACTCTGTTAATTATGTGCCAAATACAAATTGAAATAGGAAAAATCATTTCCAGAAAGTAGTATAAACTCTGTTAATTATACACAGATATCTCTGAATTGTCAAACCTGAAACAAGGACAGAACTGTTTTGAAGAAACCATGTAAACTGGAAAGCATCTTAATTACTTAAACTTACACTTACAACAGAACAAACCTGAGTAAAGGAATACAACATCAAAATTTGAACGAAAGATTATCTTTCAAACCTCAGAATTTATGAATAAATTGCACTGTTCAGTATATTATTATTACTCTGTAACCTGTAATGAAATTGGGAATTAAACTGTCAGTCAGCCTGAGCTTGGAAGGAATAGAAATGCATACTGGAAACAGAAAACACTGTTCTTTCTTTCTATTAGTGCATTGAAAAGTATGAAGATATATATATGTTCTTCTTTAAAACAGAGCCTTTATCCAAATCAAAAGGGTTACTTACCAAAGAATAAATGACATCTTACAACTGAATTACAAAGGATGTTCTGAAAATTCATTTCTTTTAGAATTGATTGAATGATTGAAGCATGTATGAAAATGTATAAAATTTCTGCTTAAGTATTTATTTATACTTCACTATGGTAACTTCCGGGACAGGGTGCCGAAGGTGGGCAAACAGAGACGGTAGTATTACCTTTTCTAATCTACCATTACTTGTATTATTTTGCTTGGCCAAGCACTGTACCATTGAAATAGATGGGTTGTTTATTTTAAAAGACTAGAAATTTATTTGAGTCTCTGCCACCTCTTGTTGCAAGAAATGTGTTTATTTCTCATGTTAGAAATGCATATAGGCATCAGACACGCATCGAGAGTTCCCTCCTGTTTTACTGTTTCGGGTTGCTAGGCTCCTTTATGC
>VDFB02134467.1:0-13833 GCA_007258455.2 Sequoia sempervirens | reverse complement strand
TTATTATCTATTTACTATTACCTAGTTTGGTAAATTACTTCAATCAATGTGAATGCATTTTACTTATGAATTCTGATGGAAATATGTTGAATGAATGTTCAATTAAATTAAATGTTTTATGGTTCAATGTATGAAATATATAATATGAATATGACATGTATGTGATGTATATGAATGCATTGATTTGGCTAACTACTGTTATGGTGAACTAAGCTAAATGCAAGAACAGGGTCAAGCCTTCAGAAGAGAGGGGAAGTATCAATCAGGAGAAGAACTTGGTATGGTAACCTTTAATTCAGCCTTACTCAGCATTCAAACACTCACACCCTAGTTGGTCTTAGTCAATTCTAGTCAATTCAGGTAATGGGTAAGTGATCTTTTGTTTTGATTGTGAATGTTTATGTTGGTTTGCAATCTTGTTTTATGATCATTTGGAATGCGGGATGAGATGAAGTCTTGAAGTTGTGTTGAAGATCTTTCTTATGTGTTTACTGTTATATCGATGATATATATATATATATATATATGTACATATCTACGTGTCTATGGTAAACTTATACATGTGAGTGAATACACACATGAGTATACGTAGGTAGATGTACCAACACATGCTCATGGATGGATTACCCATATGCATTGGAATACCAAGTGGACTAAAGTATGTATATATATATATATATATATATATATATATATATATATATATATATATATATATATATATATATATATATATATATATATATATATACATGTATATATATATATATACATGTATATATATACATATATACATATATATATATGTATATATGTATATATATACATGTATATATATGTATATATATATGTATGTATGTATGTATGCATGTATACATTTCGTGCATATATGTTCATCGAATTTTATGTGTATTAGTGTTTTATATAAATATTGAAATAATATTATGTATATGTATATATATAGTATATATATTAATATATATGTCGAAGTAATATTGCGACATATATATTATAATATATGTGTGTGTGTGTGTGTGTGTGTGTGTGTGTGTGTAACATTATACTTTATATTGTATATGTTTGATAATCAATCACAATGTCTTTTTTCTATTAGAGGTAAAACAAGTTTTGAAGGGGCCCCGAAACCCTTTACAAAAAAGAGAGCTACTTCAAAAGATAAACATAAAGAAAAACAAATAGCCAACAAGCAACAAACCATAAGCAAAGCACCTGCCAAAAAAGAGGAGCACAAACAACAGTTACATATTCTTTAAAATATTTGCAGCCTCCATGTCATTGTCAATTATCTTCTAATGCACTTCCATCACCTCAGTGATCTCTTTGGCAGGTATCCCAGCTTTAAGCTTAGTTTTATTCGGGTATGAGTGTAGGGACCCTTTTCACTTACCTCTTTAATCAAAACACTTGAAAAATCAGCATCAATCCCAGTAGCAAAGTAAGTGCACAAAGTTGAGTCCATGAAACATGGAAGTTTTTTCCTTAGCCAAAAAATTGAAATCATCATTGCAAAAACGGGATCTCAATTTTAATAAACAGGATCCTAATTTTTAAAAATCGGGATCCCGTTTAGCTTTCGGGATCTTGAGCCTAAATACAAAATGGGATCCCGCTTTTTAAAAATTGGGATCCCGTTTCCTAAAGAATCCTGAACCAACGGACAAAGAACGGGATCCCGATTACTACAAAATGGGATCCTGATTTATAAAAATCGGGATCCTGTTTTGTAGAAACCGGGATCCCGTTTTCTAATGCTATTTATTTTTTAAAAAACCAACAGAGTTCATTTTGTAGTGGACAAGATCCCGAGTACAGGTGACAGCGACCTCCACAAACAACTCCAAGTACCCGCCCACACCCCTTTTTTTTTTGCATTTTTGCATTTCTTATTGAAATTGTGAATAAAATAAGTGAATTTAGCATTTTTTTTAATTTATTTCACGTTTTGAGCATTTTTTTTCCTGTTATAGTAGAAATGAGTAATTGTAGAAATTGATCAAAAAATGCAATGAAACCTAAAGATTTTTTAATAGAAATGAAAAAATGAACCTTGAATTGTGTTTTACAAACAAAATTTAGCTTTTGAAACCTAAATTGTTTGATTAAACAAAAAAATTTGAATTTGAAAACCCTAATTGAAGCGAAACAAAAAATTGCATTTCAAAACCCTAGAAATTGAAATGAAATAAAAAAAAATTGAATTTGAAAACCCTAGTTTGAACTTAAATGAAAAAAATTGCATTAAAAGCCCTAATTGATTAGAAATTGAATTGGAACAAAAAAAATTGGTTAAAACCCTAAATTGAAATCGAACAAATCATTTTGATTTTGAAAACTAGGTAATTTCGAGCTCAAAAAAATTCATTTGCATTGCTTAAATGTTTTAAATTTTATTTGCATTGTATGGAGAAAACGATATGTTAAACTTTAGTTTCAATGTTAAATTATAATTAGATTAGAAAATAATATGTTAAAGAATAGTTAAAATTCATAAAGTTTATCAATGTTTGTTTGCAAATTTAGTTGGCAAATTCGTAAATTCAAGCACGTACAATCGATTCCAATTGGCACTAACTTGTAAGTCTAAATTATTCCAAGGGCCACCCAAACTTCACCCTAAGTTTGCTAAACCCTAAACCCTGAACTGTAAAATCTAAACCCTCAACACTAAAGCATTTGAATTTTGTCTTTGGACCTTAAAATGAAATTTGGTTGCCTTAAAAAACCCTTTGTTGTCACCATCTAGTAGAGCTTTTTGTAATGTTTTCACTTATTTGAACACATAATATATAACCTTTTGGTTTCTACAAGTTTATGAAGAGTGGATGATCACTCTCTATGAAACTTAGGCATGATCATTAGGGATCTAAATCATTGGAAGAAAACTTTATTCTATTATATCCACAAGATAGGAGAGCGCAAGTGAGAGTGCTATGGGTAAAGTTTCTTTCATTGGACATACCTAAAATTATGTAGGTTCAATGTCAAAAATGGGTCTATTTGGTAGATTTATGAAAACTATTATGAATATCTAGAATACCATAAAAGTATAATTATAGAAATTCCAATTGGAAACACTTGGGTATATATCATATGAAATTTAAATCTAGTAAGGTGTCTATTATATAGGAGGGTTGATAATACATGGAAAGAGGTTTGTATGGGAATAGATGTATTAAGAAACACATACCATGACCTCTATAGGATTTTTAAGATGTGATCCTAGATAATAATCCACCCATCCTCAAGCATAATGGATTCTTTAGCAATTAAGGGAGATTCAATAACCATAAAATTACCTATATTTTGATACTATATAGATTTATGTAGTAGGATAGAAATGCATCAATAAGGAGACCAAGATGGAACCATTTAACACCTAAGGTACACTTGTTACATTGGAAAGGGAGGAGGTACATGATGATAGGTTTGAGGAACTAGGCTATTAGTACAATAGAGACATGAGGAGGATTCATATTATGCTCCTATAAATAAGAGGTCAATTTAGAAGATTAAAAGAACTAGATAATAACAAAGGAAATAATTCTATAGAGGGAGTGAGTGGGATTTTTGGAAATATACAAGGAGAGGGGTGAAAGTCCCAACACCTACATAGAGTCCTACACGAAATACACCAATCTAGGCACTTCCTAGAAGGATCAAGATCCATGTGAGTAGCCTTAGACATAAATGAGGCTTACATATTTTATCATGTGTATTCAATTATTTAAGGCCATTTATATTGAATGGTTTAAAGGTATTCCTAAACATGTATCTTACATCTTGAAATTACAAATATCATGCAAGCTCACTCATATCTTAAAGATCACATTGATCCATTCAATAATATTCGCAATCCACCTCCATGCCATCCATCTCCACCACCTTCATCTCCACCTCCACCCACTCCACCTCGTAACCCCCCACCTCCACCACCTGAAATAGATGAACATGCTCATTTGCAAGCACAAATCAATGCCAATGTTAGAACCATCCAAGCTCAAATCAACATTATTCAAAATGAAGAATGTGTCACACCTCCTGTGAGGATGTTTGCATCTAGGATGCAAACCCTTGTTGATGTTGTCAAGGCTATGGATGGGATCTTAGATGAGCATCGACAATGGCTAGAGGAGAGGAGAACTTCCAATTTTGAAAAGGAAAACGCAAAGAAATGAAGAGATGCAGTAGAGAGCCACAATACTTTCTAAATTAAGACAATGATCTTAAATAGTTATGAATTTATGAATTTGGTGAATGATGGATATTTTGTGTGATGAATTTATAAATTTGGTTGGATGGATATTTTTAGTGACATGAATTTATGATTTTGGTTCTAGATGGATATTTTTAGTGACATGGATTTATGAATTTGGTGGAATTTATGAACTTATAATGAACAATATATAATAATATATATTTTATGACTATCTACTAAATCATGATTTCTCCTGCTAAAAAATTATAATATATATATGTGTGTGTGTTAGACATAAAATGAGCTTTTGTGAATGTTTCAAGTTTATTGTTTAGTATGTATGTGCATGTATTAAAAATTTGCATATAGTTCTTAAATTTTTAAATTTGTATGTATGTACATAGTTTAGTTTAATGATCTGTACACATGCAAATTATGCATCATATTTTTTATTTTAAATGTATGTACATGTTAAATTTTGAATTTTGTATGGACATGCTCAAGTTCAATCAATGTATAAATATGTGCATTTCAATTAAATATATTATCTTAATATATATGTTTCTCATCCTATTTCAATTAAATATATGATCTTAATATATGTATGCACATCCTATTTTGTATGATTTAATGCAGTGCACATTTATATCTCATATCATGGATGATTTTAACATTGATGATATCATCAATCCACCACCTCATCCACAACCACATCCACCTCGCCCTCCCCCTTTCCCTCCACCTCCACCTCCCCCTCCACCTCCCCCTTCACCTAATATGCCACATCTAGCACCTATCGCATATGATGAGGCTCACTTGCAAGCACGTATAAATGATCAAGTTGCATCCTTACAAAATCAAATCAATGTTATGCAAAGTCAAGCATTGATTCCACCACATGTGAGACGTTTTGCATCTACGATGCAAAATGTTGTTAATGCCATCAAGATGATCGATTCTAATCTTGATAGGCATCGATGAGAAAGAGAACAAATGAGACAATTTTATTTTGACGGTCTCTCTTACAAAAAAATATTAGACCTTAAAATAACAAAAGCCCATCTAGCCCCCTACTTTCTTGACCACGTTACTCAACAACCCATTCCACCCAACAAATCTAGAATATCCATGAGGTGGTGCATACATCCATAGATGAGTGCACATTTTTGGGATCGATGGTATATAGTTTTTGATAGTCTCCCACATGCTAATTGGGAGTGCCCATTGTATTTTTTGAGAAAAATGTATGTAGAGTTTGTTCTGGGGAAAAAGCCCAACTATTTTGATTTTAGATCATTTCAGGGTGTTGGTGGCGGCATGCCACAACAGAGGTTAGGGGCAAGGGTTGATCCCCAACGCCTCGTGCATGTGCAACCCCTTGTTTTTGCTCCTAGTCCTCCCATTCTCGCACTTGTACATCATCGAGCTCTGGTCTCAACATTAGGTTCCCTTAGTACACTCGCAGGAGACCTTGATCAGCATGCTTCTGCGATAGCAAATGGGGAGCATAAAGACGATGATGATGGAGGAGTTTTTTATGGAGTTGTTCCGAGTACCGCTCTAGGAGTGTTGAGGCCCATCCCCCATATATGTACTGGTTGTCATCAAATATGTTGTGGACTTGATCAAGCCACACCTAGTTCAGGTGGATGGGGAGATTATGGTGGTTCATCTGGTCGCATCAGTTCATTTGTAGAGTTTCTTACAGTAGACCATCACCCTGAGGACACTGCACACAGGTATAAATATGCATCTATGTACGTTCATTTTATAAGAATTTTTATGGATGTATATATCAAAGAAAAGTTTGCAATACATTTTAACAATCAAATTGTTTGGTGTACAAATGACACTAACGATGGGGCAATCATTTGCTCCATGAGTACATACATCGATACCGGTCGTACTCAGCAACCCTTATGGGGTATTTTGATTTCAATTTTTAAAATTATATATGAAATCATAAATTTAACTTGAGTTTTAAATTTATAATTGAATCACACATATGTTTGAAATATTTATGTTGGTTTAGGCGAGTCAATCGGCATCCATGTCTATTCCTCTGAGGGATTGTCAACCACTCCTCCACTATCAAGCGTCATAGATCAGGGGCAGGTACATTCATATTGTAAATTTGTTTAAAGTTTACATTAGTATAGTTACAATTTTATGAATTTTGAATTCACTAGATATATGAAATACATGCATGTACACTTGTAAATATTATAAGCATTAAATGTCTATGTACATGTATGTCTAGGTTGATACCACAATGAGAATGGGCATCAAGCAAACATTTGATGTTGCAACTACTCGTGAGGCCACTGATTTCTAGGTTGTTTACAAAACTTTCTACACAAAATGTGCAAACTTGAATATATAGAGATATATATATATATATATATACTCGTGAGGCCATTGATTTCCAAGTTGTTTACAAAACTTTCTATACAAAATGTGCAAACTTGAATATATATATATATATATATATATATATATATATATATATATATATATATATATATATATAAACCTATTCAATTGTACATGCTTTAATTTTGATCTTGTAGGACTTTGTTAGTGCAACTTTCAACCCTAACCCAGACATAGTTACACCACCAGGAGGACATGTAGAGTAGGTTCCAAATCAAATGGTAATTTAATTTTTTTTATTATATTTAAAGTCAATTATAAATTACATATTCTGAATATAACTTAAATTTTAAATTTTAAATTGACTATATACATAATATGAGATTTGTGACATATTCTTTTTCTTTTATAGCATGAGACATATCTGTAGTTGAGCATGTACAGATAGGTCCTAGAGAAGAGCCTAGTGCACAACCTCATAATACGGTACAATTAAAATATGATAAATTATAAATTAAATTGAATTAAAAATTAATTAATTGTAGAGTTGTACATCTAATTTCAAATTTCTTTGTCTTGTTTATGTAGATTGATTTAGAGAATTTAGAGGCCGCTTCAGGTGCACTGGAGCATCCAAATGCAGATATGACCGTAATTTAATTTTATGATGGATTATAAATTACATTGTCTTACATCTGATTTCATCTTTCTCTTGTACAAAGTGTTTTAGGTCATCCGCATAGTCCGCATGGTGTGAAGAGATCTCTTGATTATAGAGACAGTACATGACCTAGAAACATGTGATTTTATGTGCTATATTTGTTTATTTCATGGACTATATTTTTGGTTTCTCATGTACTTTGTTGGACTTTATATTTCATGGCTCAAGTACTTGGTTGGACTTTAGTTCACGAGCTGTACTTTGGACTTTATTTCATGCGCTTAATATATTAGTTTTGTGCACTTAATATGTTACATAAATTATGGACTTTATTATTGTTTGAAATTTTAATTTACACATGTACATTTATGCATTTTATGTTCATATTCAAGACATTAATATAGGAAATTAATGTGAAATTTAGTGATCTCATACATGAGATTAATATAGGACATTTTAGTATTTATACTTTACAAATTTAGTGATCTCATACATGATATACATGATATGTACATTCAATAATTAGTGATAATTACTCAATGAACTTATTCAATTCACATCAATCAATAATTAGTCAATAAATCATAATTTACAAACAAAAGCAATCTGTTTATATACCAGAAAGGATAAGATTTTAAGAAATAAACAATACCATAGAAGATTAGAGAATAAAAGCATTAATAAATTCTATAAATAATAACATCTAACACTAATTTATAAGTTGTCAAAACAAATAATGACATCCCATACTAATTTATAAGCTATCAAAACAAATAATGGCATCCAATACTAATATAGAAGTTTCAAAACAAATAATGGCATTGAATACTAATCTATAAGATATCAAAACAAATAATAGCATCCAACGCTAATTATAGGTTGTCTTAAGGAGTCATAATACGACGTCGTAAGGGGATCAAAGAAGAGTATAATTGCGTATAAATATTAAGTGATATTAACAAGTATTATAAGTTTTAGGGCGAGTCATCATAACACAACGTCTTAAGGGGATGTCTTAAGGGGTCTTAAGGGGATTTCTAAAGGGTTCATAATAGAACATCTTAAGGGGATGTCTAAAGGGGTCATAATAGAATATCTTAAGGAGATGTCTTAAGGGGTCATAATACAACGTCTAAAGGGGATGTCTTAAGGGGTCATAATAGAATATTTTAAGGGGATTTCTTAAGGGGTCATAATACAATGTCTAAAGGGGATGTGTTAAGGGTTCATAATAGAATTTTTTAAGGGAATGTCTTAAGGGATCATAATACAATGTCTAAAGGGGATGTCTTAAGGGGTCATAATAGAATTTCTTAAGGGGATGTATTAAGGGGCCATAATACATCTTAAGGGGATGTTTAAAGGGGTCATAATACAACCTCTAAAGGGGATGTCTTAAGGGGTCATAATAGAATTTCTTAAGGGGATGTATTAAGGGGTCATAATACAACGTCTTAAGGATATAATTGATTTAACAATAATGTATGCATGACATTTAGTGATTATACAATTAGACATAAAGTTTCAAAGTAGGAAAACATGCACATTTAACAAACAAAATATATAGAATATTGATTTGATACATAGAAGTACATAGAGTATGTTTAATTTTGTAAGGTATGTATGTAATATATGTCATCTCAAAACAATGTTTACAAAATTTGGATATGCCATCTCAAGAACATCTCAAACTCGTGCCTAGAATGTAGTAGGTCTTCACACCACCTGATATCAAAAAGGTACAAGCAATATCAATGAAATCATCAAAACATACATATTTTAATTTATATAAAACTATCTATATGTACACAACTCAAGTACCTACATTTAAAAGTATTCCACACATGTTTGTAGGTTGAATCCAGGCATCCTCTCCTTTTTGTTTCAAAGTATGAGATCAATGCAATGATGGCTTAAGGATACAAAAAATGACAATAAATCAATTTTAACTATTAATGTACAAGCAATATCAATATGTAATCAAAACATGTATTTAAATATAATTTAACTAATAATTACCTATTTTTACCAAGTATTCCATGTTATCTAGGTTGAATCTGCATGGAGTAGATCCTTTTTGTGATTATGCCTTAAGGATGTATAAAAGGACAATTTAAATCAATTTCAACTAATAACACACTTGACCAATGTCAAAACATGTATTTAATGTATTTAAAAGGACACAATAAAACTAAAACTATATTTACCTGTATTTACTTATTCCATTGTACCATCTACATCCTCTCTTTTTTGCAATGAATCTATGATTGCCTCATGCTCTTCCATAGAAATTGACCATAGCACTTTTTTTAAAGATCTTCCACGATACCGCTCTAGTTTTATATTTGTTGCCACCACCAAATGTGAATAATGTATAATCTTTTTATATGTTTCATAGTCTTCGAATGCAGGTAGACCATTCTTTCTTCTCAGGTATTTTCGTAGCCAAGTGCCAACAACCATCGTCGATCCTATTGGAAAACATGTTCAAAAACCATCATCAAATAAGTTCTCAAATTTTTTTTAAGGGGATCAAAGACTTCTTCTAAAAAATTGCTTAAGGGGATCAAAAACTTGTTATCAAAATTTGCTTAAGGGGGTGTCTTAAGGGGATCACCATACCTATTGGATAATGAAATCCATCATCATTTTCTCGAGGTACTATTAACTTATGTTTAGTTTCCACACAACAAGCCAACCAATATTATGTTTGCTCTTCATTCCCATCAAGTGCAATAACAACATACACATGTCCTGCCAACAAAATTTGATTTAATAACTTGCGCATATCCATATAAATAATTTAGTATTACAAAATAAATTAATAAAGTGAAATAAAATGAAATAAATTGAATTAAAATTACCTTCTTGTACAAGGTCTGAAACACGGTCATAATCTTCAGATGCAAACACTTGATCATTTTCTTCAATAGTTCTTTCATATTGATCATGTGCTTCTACAAGTGTCAACGATCTTTGCTCCCACTATTCAACCCATTCTATATTTTCACATGCTTCCCAATCTCCTGAGATACAAAACTGGCAAAAGCATGCAAGCTCCCTTGTCCAAATAGTCCATGTGCTTGTTGTTGCTTTCCTAAATGAATGTCATTTAGTAGATCCACCAATTGTCTCACAATCAACTCTAGGTACAATGTTCTCTTCTTCCACCAACCAAAAGAATCGATGAATTGTAGATTAATCACTTGAACCAGGTGCAGATAATCTTCTATTACACCAATCCACAATCTCACGTGCATCTTTAAATTTTACTAAATCCTCGAATTTTAATTGTTCTCTAGCAAGAATTCTTTTAACACATGCACCAACTCCATCATGTTCTCCTTTACCATGCCCAACTTCAAAAAAACTCCATATATGCTGGACATTAAGCTCCTTGTGAACCCTACTTAACCAATAGAACATTTGAGCATTCTTGAACTACCCCGTACAATTATCTGACCATATGAGATGTTCTTTCATCTGGATTCCTCTTTCTCTTAAATTTCTATAAAATATACTGAAACAGTATTCAACAAACTCTAACGAGTGTAACCGATTGTCACTCAAATAAAAATGATACTCCCTCAAAAAATTTCTATCATCCTCAGTGCTATCATTTGCATGTCTATAAAAAATATGGACAAACATAGCTACTTGCACTGAATTATAATATTGAGATTGAATTTCCTCTTGCAGAGCGAGAGTATAATTCTCTACAAAATCAACCACTGAAAGTATAGTACCAATTGGAAATGTGTTTCTACATGCGCAAAATTGGCCATCAAGCCATCAAGCACGTTCAAAGTGCATAACATATTTTGGTACAATTTTATTATTAAATTCACTCATAAATGCATGCACACTAACTTTTTTTGTAACTAAATCACAACGCTTTCCTATTTTTCCATCTTTTAAAGAATAGTGAACATTCCTAAATCTTTTTGACATCTACTAATTGTTGTCCAAAATCATGATCAACACTTTCATGCAAACAAATTTAAAATGAAAGATTTCCACAGTTAATGCATTGCCCAGAAATACAAGAACTTAAATAAAATAATTTATCATTAGATTTTTCACAAAACAAACCTGAAATAAACTCTTATTGCTTCAAGTGGCATATCAATACCACACTCTTGTATAATCATGTTAGTATGCAAGGTACAACGTATATATCAAAAAACATCATAAAAATAACAAAATTGAACATGTATTTTACAACAACAAGATATTTGTTGCTTATTAATTTTTACATACTAGGGTTTACATTTTTCAAAATACCTTTGACTTATTTTAATATTACCAAGTAACAATGAATCACTACAAAATTTTCTATAAAATTTAGTTTGTGTTGTATCTAATAGGTGTTTTGGGTGAGGATCATGAACTTTGGACCCTTCACCTTAATTTTAAAACATCTCTAGCATTAGATGAAACCCTACATTATCATGCCAATATTTTTTGATCAAAGATTTAATTTCAAAATTCAATTTCATATCGTAACTCAATGTCATTCACAATTAAAACTCCAACATTGATCGATAGGATCATTTTCATACTTCTCTCTTTGTTGCCTAGCAATGTTTTAGGATGCATTTTAAACTTCACTAATATTGCTTACCATTCTTTATTCAAAGTGTTTTATTAACTATAGCAGTTGTTATAGCTCTTCTTGTTGCATTTTTATCTTTAGATCGACTATTTTTTCCAATAGATTGAATGGCACTAGCAACAATAGAAATAACATGTTTTAATGATTGATCTTTTCTTTTTGGTTTAACATAAAATCCTAACCTTTTCATTACTTTCGTCATTTTTTGCATTCTCATCAATTGCATCATTAGTTGACATTGAAATACATTTTTTTTACGATAAAAGAATTTGGTGTATATTCTATTCACATGTGTTCTTATTTGCCTCCAAGAAATTTGACCAGGAAGATTATCGAAAACACCACTTCCAATTTTTAAAAAAGTATTTTCATTAAATTCAACATCACATTCTAGATTCTCATCTTCATTTTCATCTTCATCTTCATTTTCATCAACAAAACAATTTTCATTTTCATTTTCATCAAAAATACAGGTTTTGTTTTCATTTTCAAGAAAATGATCATTCTGATTTTCATTTGCAGCAAAAGATATTTCTTTTTCGTTTCCAACAAATTCTATAAAATTTTCATCTCTCCAAATATCTTCAATGTCAATATCATTAAGTCCAACATCTTGTAAAACTTCTAAATACAAATTTACCATTTCACTAACATGTGGATTTGAAGACATACCTAGATTTGTGCATATTGAAACATTCTCCATAGCATTCAAAGAGGGATTTGAAGACATAGTAGGACTTGTTTGTATAATCATATTCTTCTCCAAATTGACTCCTTGCAAATTAGCTTCATCTACAACCATGGTATTCTCAATGTTTTCATCTTCAGTAGTTGTGGAATTGGATGCTCCACTATCATTCATTGATTTTATTCTCACTCTTATTTCTCTTTCTCTTTGTCTCTCCTTCTCTCTATTTGCTTCAACTTCTTGAGGAGTCAATGTCTTCCTTCTCTTATTACAAGCTTTATCTCCCATAATTATAAAATTCTCAAGCACAAATGAATGTTAATAGTAAAATTCTTCAAAATATTCAATCCAAATTAGAAGTTGAATACCTATTAGGACAAAATTCTTCCTCTTGTATTCCTCAAAACAAGTAGAAAACTAACACAATTCCACTTTAAAAATTGTTTTCTTCATGCCTCTTTTGAAAAATTCAATCCATATTGCAAGTTGAAGACCTTTTGTTCCTCCAAACAAGCACAAAACTAACACAATTCCACTTAAAAAACCATGGAGATGATGCCTCCTTTGAAAAAATCAATCAAAAATCAAGTTCACCACCTGTATATACAATAGCTCATGAAAAATAGTTCAATTTTACTTCTCTTGATCGTACATGTGAAGTTGCAGACTTCACAGTATTTTTTTGGAAATAAATTTAAATAAAAGAAACAGGATCCTGTTTATAAAAACTGGGATCTTGTTCTATAATCGGGATCCCATTTCCCTTCCAACGGTCCGAATATTATAAATTAGGGAACGAGATCCCAATTATATAAAGGATCCTGCTTTTAATAAACGGGATCTCGTTTTATAAAGCACGATCCCATTTTTTAAAATTTGAATTTCTATTAGCTTTGTAGTTGGGTTTTTGCATAAGATTTTGGTTTGGGAAAAGCATTGGAAATCTGAACCTAGGCCTTCAACCTGGTTTGACCTGCAAGTTGAAGGTCTTAACAATGTCAGAGAAAAATACTGACTTTGGACATATGGCTGACGACTTTTTTTGCATAATTTTTTGATGAAATTAAAACCTAGTTTAGATGAGACAATGTAGATTCTAAATATGTAATTTTTTTTACAATTGGATTGTTTTTTCTATATTTCAATTAATTTCTAATAAAATTGGTCCATAAACTTTAAATATCAAGGTTTTTTTACTATTTTAATAACTTTTGATCAACATAACATTTTGACAAACGGATTGCATAAGAACAAACTTTAGAAATTCTTTTCAATTTTAA
>VDFB02134466.1:0-19822 GCA_007258455.2 Sequoia sempervirens | reverse complement strand
GCAAGTGACCCATTCCTAAGGAGCAATGAGTCAGAATCATCATTACTAATGTCAATACAGATTTATCCTTTTAGTTAAAGATACAATGTGTCACTTCTTATGACGAGCTTATCCCTAGGGCCCTCAACATTAAGAGAGCCCTAATCGCACAAGGAAGCACACACTAGTATAATTTTGAAAATAAATGACTAGGTGACTAAAACTTTTAGTCACAATAACTAAAAATGACTAAATTTTGCTCATTTTTTGCAACTCGGCTATAAATGAGTAAATAAATTACTATTTTGGTCGTTGATTAAAAATTATTTAGTCACACAAATAAAAATGACTAAATAGTTAGTCATTTATTTAGTCACAATCCAATTGAATAAACCATTTAAGGAATCAAGAATATAGCCCACCAAAATACTCTAAAACTTTAATAAACATACCCTAAAACTTTTGGCTAAGATCATTTTTCGAGGTGTAGCCACGAGGTGGGTTTTCATTTTAATAAACATACTCACAAAGGCTTCTTCATCAAAACATTATTTTCAAGCATAGACCACCAAAATGGAGAAGTGTTTCAGTAAAGAATGACAGAGAATAGTGAGGAGATGTGTGTGAAAGGAGGCATATGATTCATTGTTGCTTATCTCATTCCTGCTCTGCTCAACAAATCTTACATTGTTCCCGCTACTATTTATAATCTAGGTATTTACTTGACATATATTTGAATAATCTCAAATTCCTTGAGAGGCTTTTGAAGTATCAATGTATTCTATATAGGGTTTAGAATGATTTCTTTTAATTAAAAAAATAATGATGTATTTCCCTATGATTTAGATGTGTGGAATCTCCTAAATCTTCCCAACACACACTATCCTCTTTGGCCTTTGTATTCATTACTCCGACTACTAAAAGGTTTTGCATGTGACATTTTTTAATATCTTCATGACCATGACTTTTAAATAGATCTTAGTCTTTGTTTTAATCCTTTTCATAGTAACCCTTGAGTTCCATAATCCACCTTCAATCTTTTCTAAGAACGATGTCTTAAGCTAGACTGCATAGTATGCATATAAAGCAAGTCTTTCATACCTACCATTGTTCCAAACCACCACTCACTGCCTTGCTTAAAATGTTGCCTCCATATGCACAATATCATGTTTTAAAATCATGGTTGCCAGTGATTGACCATTAAGGTCACCGCTTTCATCATGAAGATACAATGAGATTTTTGTCTTCAAACTCAAGGCATTATGGAAGATAACATTGTGAATTGTTTGTTGTGTACAATTCAATTTTCTTGCACATTTACTACTTTGATAACTTCCTTTAAGATTGGGTATTGCACCCTCAGCTGCAATCTCAAATATCTCACTCACTATCACTTGAAGATTCCTTTCATGAGCATCCTTCTATAAAATCAAACTATGCCCTATAGACTGCCTACTTTTCTGAGGACTCATTGTTTCATGGTATTTAGATCTTAAAGATCCTTCAACCTTGTGACACTACTTCCACGGTATACAAGGTATTATTTACTATTCTCCCATCTTTGATGAGTCTCAAAACACTGCTCAAACATGCAATCCACTACCTCCATTATACATTAATGGCTAAGAAGAAACAGTGAACCTATGATTATCATTGTTACTTCATTTGGACAGTCATTCCCTGATTGCATTTTCCTTGTCTAACACTACCAAAAGCATTTGAAAAACCCTTAAGGTCAGCAAGGGGTAAGGAAACTCACTGTTAAAATCTCCACTTTACTATGCAAGGTTTGAGCTTTATTATCTTGTCATTGCTTAGCCTCTTTTTGACTGTCACATCTCAAGTGACTGTCATTCTTCTTACCATAGATTGCATTTACAAATATCACTAAGCTACATAGTGTGCTTGTTATTGGCTACAATCTTTAGATTGCAAGATTTTGTTATTAGCTACAATGTCTCAATTTTTTGGTATTGCAACCTCACTAATCCACTATAGTTATTGTTTATGTTTCTATAGAGGCCTAGGGTTTGTACCCTAATCATGCTCTTACCAATGCTTCTATTGGTATTAAAAAAACCTTAAATCTTGGGTCAGAAAATTAGTTGTCTTGACAAAGTTGTGGTATGATATTGGATTGTATCCTAGAGTGTGTGGGAAGCTTGTGTTTGATCATTAAGGTATGTAAACCTGATCAGGGAAATGTATCCTATATAGCATGGGTCTTGCTTTAATACTTTCCATAATGATTATTAGCAGATCACATTATTATAGTTTGCAGTAACCCAAGATTGCATTCAAGTATGTAACAAACTTGGTTTGTAGTTTAAGCTATACACTTTTAAGTAACATTCATAAGGTTTAGAAAATATTGATCACTCTCTAGAATAGCCCATTAAACATGGGTTGTGCTTGAATGCACTACATAATTGATATAACACAACCATTCTGCATATCAACCAGAGTTATAGGCTCTTTATTGCAGCAAGAGGTAATCACTCTTCGATCATGCTATAATTATATCCTAACCTGTTAAACTTGAGACAACCTGAATGCACCCAATGATGATTGACACCTACATTATACAACTTGAATTAACTACATTGTATGAGTGCCTCAATTTCTATCACAACATAGCCACATTAACTTGGGTCACACATGAATGCATCCTGTATTTTTTATAGCACAATTGTGCCACATGACCAATAGAGTTATGGATCACATAATTACAGTCACAAAAATATTTTCCTTGCTTGTGATCTTATGGTGATTCCACACAACAAAATCTGGACATGAAATTCTCAAAACCTAAACCTCTAAAAATGAAATTTGATGAGATGTTGCATTAAAATATGATTTTTACAACCTGGAATTCAAATCCTGGCTTCACAGCACAAGATTCCACAAAAGACAATGACTACCCTCAACCTGGCGATATCTTCTTGAATTTTTTCTGATTTTCCCAAGAAAATTGTCCTTAGTTCTCCACAAACTATCTCAAGTAGAGCAAAACACTGTCGCAATAAATCAAGCGTGAACTCACTTTTCTTTATGTTGGCCACAATTTGATTTTTTTTCCTATTTTTCATGTTTCTCGAAATTTTGACGAAACTGATAGTTGAAATTTTGACAAAACCCAGGTTCATCAAAATTTTGACAAATGTCAGGGATAAAATTTTAAAAAATTGAAAATTACACATCAAATTTTACAAGCACTCGACGATTCATCAAATTATACATATTTCGCTAGACATTTTCGTCGGATTTTGCAGTCAAATGAGTTAGTGTCAGTATCCCCCTGTCTAACATCCAAAGCTTCATTTTTGGGTGTGCAATCGCTAGAGCCCACCTTCATATCCTCACCATCAGAGTGAGAATCCAACTCATTCAAAATAAGGTGCTTATTTTCCCGTTTGTTTTTAGGGTTACCCTTCTTCCTCTTTTTCGAGTAGGTAGCCACAGGGGACATGTGGTCCCATCCTCGTCTTGTTCATTGTTGTTATCTGAGCTAGATGAGCCAAAAGCCTCAGTTAGAATATTTTCCTTGCCCATAATTGCAGATGTAGGGATAAGGGCCTTAACATGCTCCATAATTAACATAATAAGACCCTCATGAAGGACCGAAGCCCTCCTATTTTTTAAGTACAGAGACCTCCATGGAAGACAACAAAAAAAACAAAAAGGAAATAAAGAACCCATGTCTAAAATGGTTTAAAAGAGTAAAATGACGGCCAAGGATTGTAGTGAACCTGCCCTCCAAAGTCACATACTGCATTATCACCTCTGTAATATTCACACATACCTTCTCGAGAGACTTTTGCTCATAGCCCCAACTTTTAATTTTGATGAGTTTTTTCCATTTGTCATCTTTGAAGAATTGAGCCATTTCCTCCTCGTTACTCTTCTTGTCTTTATAGAATTTATGACCAACCATAGGCAACCCAGTCACAGTAGCAATCAACTACTCATTGATATCAATGACCAAGCCCTTTATCTGAAGTTTGTGGTTATGCCAACAAGAAATAAACTTCATTGAAGCATTCAGGTTGTGCCCATGCAATCTTTCTAAGAATGACGTAAAATTCCCATGCTGGAGAATCTTCCAAATTTTCTCCTTCTTTCTCAGGATCATATAAGAATGTGGCTCAATTCTACTTCTATCACCTCCCATTTCTCAAAAACCAAAAGCAGAAAAAACTAGCAATTATCGTTTGTCTGATAGCCAACAAGTTGAACAACACCCACAAAGCGTGTGATTCGAGAATTGGTACTAATGGTTAAATGATTCCACTGCATAAACTCAGCCAAAACTACTATTTCTCATTAAGATCCTAGCTTCCTTGGGAAGGATAGAGCCTTCCTCCAATGCTTGATACTCATTTAGCCTAACAACCTCATTGGAAAAAAATCTGCCAATGAATTACCTTCTTGAAAAAAGTTAGATACACTGGTCTCTTCATAAAAACTTAACATAATTATAAGATCCTTTATTAATTGATCAAAATTCAAACTAGGCTTATGGGTGCCACGTAGATAATTGATGATGTTTAAAGAGTCACCTTCTAGCCATATTCTAGAGTAACCTCTATCTACAATGTACTTGATTTAAGTTTATAAACGCAACCTCTGCCTCAACATAGTGATTTGTTCGATTTCCCAATGGGAGTGCCACTGAGCCTAAGAGCCTTCCATCCTCATTCCTCAAAAGCCCCCCACAACCTGCAGGCCCAGGGTTATCCTTGGCTGCCCCATCAAAATTAACTTTAACCTCCCTGAAGGTGGTGGCCTCCACTTAGTACTCACTCTAGTGTTTAAGCTGGGCTTAGAAATCTCAGAAGGAACAAAGGGGATCTTCCAGTTAGAAATCACCAATAAGTCATTAATAGCTATTAATTATAATTTCACATGGTATTGACATAAAGGTTACTTGCAAGGATATATTTGAGCAATACCCTATTTTATTCCCAAGATAAATGGAGCAAAATTCATAAATCAATCCTATCTCTAGCTACTTCCATTTATAGTTTCACTTAACCAATATGATCAAATTTATGAAATCATTTCATTTAATTCTTATGAATATTCATATGATTTTATTTAAACTCATATTCTTCTAATCATTCAACAACTAATGAAAGGTAAAAAATTTTCAAACATCTTAAATCTTGAGAATGCTTTCTTATCCTTTTAAATATGTTTTTAGAAGTTATATATTCACATTAAAATATTAATTGGAAATCCCTTACAACCATTTCAAGAGAGAATAACATAATTTTTAGAAAGCTACTTGCCTCGTTAGCTACATATATTATTTACAAGCTCCTTTCAAAAACATTTTCTTTCTACAATCAAGTTTCTCCACATGACCAACAAGAGCAATTCTCATATTATAATATCATTTCAAGCACATTCAAACATGGGAGAGGAATGATTTCTTCAAGGTTGTAAGCTCCCACAAATCCTCCATAGCTACACAAAACATAATAATTTTTGAAGGCCATGGGATGCTCACCTCCCAACCATTGACCTACTCATAGGCCATCCCCGAACTAGGAGGTATCCAATGAAACCGTTAGGTACAAACAAGAAGTCCATAAAATATGAAATAAGAAAGAATTCTCACATATGTAGAACACCCAACCAAAGGAAATTTTAATACACACATAGACCTTCACAAGGTCCTTATAGGGAGAGACTAGGGGAAATCACAAAAAGGGGTATTTTATAGGTCAGAAGCATAATAATCTCCATTTCCATATTCTTTTAAAACACTTTTCACAATATTTTCAAGTCATCCATATACTAAAATTTGATAATATCTTGGGCACTCATACCCATTTCACTCTCAAGGAGTGAGACAACCTCAATGAAGGTTACTCCTCTCTCAATCCCATATTTGGAATTGTTCTCATTTTGTGAGACATCAATTCCAACACTCCCATCCCACATAACAAAACAAACACAAATGAAGAGAATAGAATTCAATACCAAAGCTCATAAATGAGCTCAAGTAGAAGTGGGAATCGGATGTGAGAAGTCCCCATCCCAATCCCAAAACTTTAAACTTGTCAACACTCTTTAAGATTTCAAAAAAAGTGTCATATCTAAGGATTTGCTCAAGATTTTGGGCTAAAAAATATCCAACCCATAGGTACTTTCCCTAGGACCCTAAAACCCATGAATTTTTTTAAAAAATGTCACTTTTCAACTCGTCAAAAAGACAAAAAAAGATGAATATGAGTTTGGCCATCAAGGATGCCAACTCATATCCTAACTCACATCCGAAAGTGTGACATAGGTTTGTCAAGACAAAAATTACATAAACAAACACTCACAATTCCACATCACAAAAATTACACATTACATTTACAAGACTATAGTCGCTTCAAATGGACTATAGTCTGGTTTAACATGGTAAATCACATTGGGTCCCCTTGGATACCTCCAATTCTATTGGCCATGGAAGTTAATCTACACAATCATTTCACACGTCAATACATTTCATACAACCTTATGACTGAAACAAAAAAATTAAATTACACACACACCTTCACATCACCAATTTTAGACAAGATATTTTACATCATTTAATCATTTCCAATTTTCAATTTGACATAATCGCTTATGTTCATATTCATCGAATTGCATAAAAAACCCATTTATTTCTCAAAAACATAAAAAATGGGTTTTCATATTTTATTTTCATTAAAATTAAATCAATTCAGTTATGTCATAATAGTATGATTCCTCAATGCATCCAGATTGATAATTCATCATTAATCATGTAAGTAATTGATCATAACCAATATTTCCTACACATATAGTTTGAATCATCCATCATTAACAATTGTATAATCAAATGTTTAAAACATCATAACATAAATAGTGTCTTAAGGTGTCATCATGTTAAAAGTGATCAAGCATGATCAACTATTCTAAGCATGCAATTTGGTCAATGATCAAAATAAATTTAATGTCAAATGTTTGAATTATCATCTAGTCTCAATAGTTTCACTAGGTATCGCCAATGAACTAAAATCAAAATACTCTAATTAATAGGTTCATCAAAGGCGGGCACATCAAGGGAGAGAGGTGAAGACCAAATATATATTTTATTTTGGATGATTTTTAAATTAAATATTATTGGGGGCTAATGGATGATGAATTACATGGTTGATCCTCCATGGGGAGGATCCCCATAGCCTCCATATATGATAGCATAATCTATTTCTATGGAGGGTAGGACTCCCACCCCATAATCCACCTACATGTAATTCATCTATCCCTTGCAATGCTACAAGAAAAAATAGAAAAACCATTTAATTTTTTAAAATGTGATAGATCTCTTTCTGTGTAAAGACCAGCCAAGTATCTTTTCCAACAAGATTTTTAAAAGAGACTGGATAATTGGTTTCAAACAATCTTCCCTCATTTTGCAAAATATATCTATTGAACTCTGGATCCACTGATACAACTGTCTTTGCTCTTCCAAACAAGTTACATCTGAATATCGGCCCATACTTTTCTTGCCACCAGAATGCGTGCAGGGAGTTAGTCAAAAGGAAAGAAAGATATGAAAATTGCTCGACATCAAAGGAAATCTTCTACAGCGAGTTGGATCTTCATGGAATATGGCACATAGTGATCATAACAAGAGTCTTTTAAGACAAGAAGATTGGAAAGTACACAATGTAAATGCCATTACCTGTTCTCATGGTCTTCAAAGGATGGCAGATAATGAACGTAACAACAGTCTTATAAGATAAAGAAGATTGGAAAATATAGAATAGTAATGTTGTTACCTGTTTTCATGATCTTCAAGGTATATGGAAAATTTACTGTCAGTAATTCACCGATGGAAAATTCACCACAGGAAAATTCACCGTCATGACAATTCACCGCGCGAAAAATTAATTGCATGAATTTTTGGCAGTTAATTTCCATGGGGGTGAATTGTTGACGGTGAATTTTCCTTCGGTGAATTGCTGGCGGTGAATTTTCCTAGAGCCGGTCTTCAATAAATCGACGTGGGTGAAGAGAGGATCTCATGACTCTGTAAAAAGTAATAGTTTCTCCTATGATTGGCCATCCAGGAAAACTTGGTGGCAGAGATATATGCTGATTTTTGCTGCTTCCTCCAACAAACCATGATATTTTCCATACAAGTAATGTCATAAAGAATGCTACTCCCATCAGAACCCATTGCTCCCAGTGTAAAGACCAGCCAAGTATCGACAGTTCCTCCATTTTTAAAAGCTTTCAAGAACAGATTTGAATATCAAATCTCACTCTGGTTGTGAATAGACGTTTGTACATTGTACGCCCACAAGATCTTTTTATATACTTTTTCAACCAGCAAACAATCTTTTATTTTAACAATTTTATGAAAGTTTTAAAATGATGATAATCATTTCAACTACCAAAGATTCTTTTATTTAGCTTTGTCTGGATTTTCAACAATCTAGACCATAACATTGAAATTTTGGAAGAGACTTGTAAGTCAAACAAACTATTCCAACCACTAAAGGTTCTTTTGTTTAATCTTAATTACAATTTAAATGATATTTTAAAAGTCAGTTATATGTTTGAAAAATTTATTTTTTAATTAGATATGTTTGTAAAATTTAGTCTATGCACATAGAATGTTATTAGTTATAATTGAAAGATGTCCTAATTTATATAAGAATATTATAGATTTAGTGATGATCCCTCACAATCTATTTATTAATGTAATTTGTCTTTTATATTTTATACTTTATTTTCATGCCACTCCTCATTAACATGATTATAGTTATATTAGTCATACTCATCTAAACATACAAGACAAGGTGTTACTCTACCACCACTATTGTACCAACCAAAGCTAAAATATCTTGTCTTTTATGTTTAGATGAGTATAATTTATTATTTCTTTGGTTGGTACAATAGTGGTGGTAGATTAACATCTTATTGAAAATGAAGATGTTTTATACTCAACTGGTAATGATTCATCAATGATAAAACTATAAAAATTATTTAGTATAGAACACTAGTAAGTATACATGAAACATGTTTTAATTTAAAATGATAATAATTATTTTATTAAAATGTATGAGACAAGTGATAAAGCATTTTTATCATTTTCAATTTTTGAAATTTATATAAGTGTTTTTGTTATTTTAAAGATTATTTCAATAATAAATAAATATAATGTTATGAAAGATAAATTTAATGTTCTAGTAGTCTTCATTAATATTTTCTTACAAAACCAAAAATAGCGGCAATTATAAAATTAAAATATATATATAAATTTTTATGTCAATTTTAGTAGTGTTTCAATAAAAATAAATATGTCTTCCAAAATATTTTCCACCTTTATCCACCAAAATTTTGGTCCTAATTCAAATTTAGCCAAGTCTCACAAAATATGTTACTCCAAAGGCTAACTAACAATGAATATGCATGATTAATTGCTTTGCACTTTGATTTATTGTTATGCATTTATAAGTAAATGCATTCAATTAATTCATTTAACCATTTATTGACTTGAACAATTCTAAGGCATATCATTCACTTTACCCACTTTAGTTGGAGCATTGAAATCTATCTAGATCTACACAAACATCTTTATGAGATTTTGCATGACAAAAGAGTGTTATTTCAATATTGTACACACATTTGTACCAATTGACCTAGGAGAACATGCCTTCTTGTGATACAATTTTGACTTCCAATGTATTTCTAAATATTGTCAACCATTGGTTATCTTCATAAGAAAAATATAGACTAAATTGAATTAGATGAAGTGAAAATGAAAGCATCAAAGATTATCAAATCAAGTTTGTAGGTGAAGGATATATCCAAAAGAATAGATTCAATCTTGATTTTCAAACATGGCACCACAAAAAAGAAAAATAATACTGTAATCTCAAGGAAAATATCAAAGTAGGATTGTACTTTCTATATCTTGAGATATTATAGTGAAGGGCACACAATCTATTCAAAGGGGGGGGGGTGAATCTGCGTATCAAAGTAGTTTTGGAAACATTCACGACTCTTATATGGATTTTCAACATGAAGAGCACTAAACCATACAATCTAGTAATTAAAGCACAACACAAGATAACACATAATACCAGATTTACATGGAAACCCAGAATGGGAAAAACCACCGTGAGAAACTCTCACAAGTAGGAATATAATAAATGATTTTACAATGTGATGTAGGCACCAACCTACCAGAGACACCAATCCCCAAAAGAATATGTAGGCACCAACCTATTGGAGACACCAAACCTCACCGGAGAGACACCAATCCCCAGCCAGAACAATACAATAGGTAGAACACCACAGACTACCAAAATACAAAAAATAATCACGGATTTGAAATTTAACTCTAATATGCACCAAAGACACACCAAACACTCTCTCACATTGAGAATGACCATCTTATACTATTGCTCCCTCTTTTTTTCACACTTCTGTCACATACCTTACTTGCACACAACACACTTGTACATTCCACTCTTGTGACACTCACTGATACATTATAATGCATATGAACATTTGAAATATATACATGATATTACATTAACACTCTTCTATGTTGGCTAGGGGCCTGCACAAACCTAGACAACATAGGATGGATCTAAATTCAAATTACATAAAACGTGTAATACAACGGTTTGAACTTGCTACCAAAATAACTTGACACCTTGTGCCACCACAAGAACCTTAAATAGGTCCTATCCTCACTCCACATGCATGATTTTAATTTGACACACTAGTATTCATTATTGCACATGCCTCGAACATTGAATAGCTTGAATGACCTTCTGGCAGTTCAACATCCTTGAACACTAAGCCATGCCATAAAAAACTCAATAAACAGATAGAACTAGTGTAGGCATACTCTCCTTCCAAATTATAGAGCTAAAATGCATTTATGAAAGAAATTCCAACCATATTAATCAATCTCTTTGTCCAAAAGATATCCTTGAACTGAATTTTGGACCACCACACTCATGCTGATTGCATACCCGACATGGTATAATAAAGACATCAACTATATGAAGGCATTCATGCCACTACTAACATGATGCATTATACCCAAATAGATCTAACATTCTACAAACTAACAAACAACATTCTTCTAGAACCTTGAATCAAATGACAATTCTAGTACTCCTACAATCTTCTTCATCTTTGACAACTTTCACATTTGACAGGCTTGAAACCCTTTTTAAACCATTTTTAGTAATAATGAGTTGCTAAAATTAGTTTGAAATCAATGACAACCTATGCTCAACATATAGATTTCAAATCATTCATTTAGATGGCACCTTCTTCAATTTTAGAGTGAAGTTCCATAATTTCTATTTATAATATTTTGATATTTTTTACTGTAAATAATAAAAAATATTAATCTATAGAACAAAAAATACAACATTTAATTATTCTATGTTAGTTTATTTATTTTTATGGAGAGTCTCCTACAACGATAGAAGCTCGACATTGAATGCTGAAGATGATCCAATCTTGCCAAACAACATTCCTCCCCTTAGGAAGAAACGAAACCAAGAATGTATGCAAGATTTCTCCCCATTCCTGGAAGGATAATTTGGGAAGAAGAATGATATGTGATGTCTTTGAAGAATTCTCAAGTGTCCCCATGTCGATCCCAAAGGTTGACACACTCCAAATAGGCATTCTAGGCCACATAGCTAAATATTTCAATCCAAAATATCCTAGAGATGAAGGTAGAATACAATTCAAAGACAAGTATGCTTCCTCCAAATGTTGTCCAAAAGTATCCACACTCATGTCGAACTGTGAAGAATTATCATGTAGAGAATGATCAAGAGGGTTAGAGTGTTCCCTCTCAATAATTGAAGAAGGATCATCTACATCAAAGAGAAGATGAATGCAATAAATAGTGTCTCCCAAATTTGAAATGTGAGACTCAACAAATAACCCACCAATGTCTATCAAGTATGCATCCCAAGTAGATGTAGTTGCAAGATGATGTAGATCTTGTCGCATTGAATCATAAGAGGCCATATATGTAGCAACACAAGCATCATCAAATGCAACAGAAGATGGAGGAGATTGAGATCTCAATGCATGTCATAGGACTACATTTTTCATCCCCAAATGATGTGTTCACACAATATTCTTGAGTGTGAACATTTGTATTAGCTCATGTTGAATTACATGAGGTATTTGAAAGATAAGTAGAAGATTTGATGGCCCTTTCATGTTCAATAATTTTCCAATAGTTGAGCACTTTTAATGTGTCTTCATCAAATGGAATATTATCACAATCGTCTAGGGGAGTTTTCATATCCAAAACAAGATCATTTGGGAGTGGATCATCATTTAGATCACCATACATGAACCAAATTTTCATCCAAGAAGAACTAGGAGACTTAAAATATGAGAGGATCTCCCTTGTGTTGGTATCAACATTAAGACACATAGTTTCACAAATATAATTAGTCTTAAGATACCACTCTCTATTTTCCCAATCATTTGATGGCTTAGGAATCACTTCATAGAAGTAGGGCAAGAGGTTAAGCCATTTGAAATGATTCATCATACCATCTTGCCAAGACTTATAGTTGGGCATGTGCAGGATCATCATGGAAAAAATAGGGCCTTAAGTGGCAACAAATTCAAAAAAATTAGAGTTAGCAATCCTGACACAAAATTTGAATAAGTTATCTATATTATTTAAAAATGTGTAAGAATAGAATTTAGAAAAATTGAATGTAGTTTCTAAACTACTATGTTTATTTAAAAATAGAAAATCTATTTGGTGAAAATTTAAAATTTCAATAAAGTAGTACTCTAATTTTCACCCTCGAAAAAATAAAGTAGAAAATCGGGTCTCCATCAATCTAACTAGAATAAATGATAATATTTTTTATAAGATTTTAGATATAGGTAGAGGAATCATGTCCCGATGTGATGCATATTTTTGTAATTTTTTCTAAGTAATAATTAATTATGAATTTTTATTACAATTTTTAAAAATATAAAAATCGTATATCCTGCACCCACCTTTAACTTCATCAAAACTTTAATGATTTTTTTTTTTTTTAACTCTATAGAATGTGAAGCAGGAATGTGACATGTTCTTAGATTCAAAAAAATGTGATACCATTTGAAAGCTATAGATGTTTTTCAATCAACCTATCAATCATGACTTTGTCATAATTCAAATAGAAAATAAATAATACCTATTTTATTAAATTCAAATAAAGAATAATTTATATTGGTGGAAAGCTAAGAATCTCTTAAAACCCTTTGCTCTCATCAAATTTGGGTAAAAAAAAAAGTCGTTAGCCACATACTCTATATATACCCATCATATTGCCACTTTTTGGCCCATCATGATCCTGCACATACCCAGTTCCCTCTATTCAATTCAATTATTGATGGATGCATTGTGATAGCCATGATGAAATTCTCACCTTAACACAATATACCAATCAAGAGACTCAAACCAACAAAAGCACAAGATTACCCCCAGGTGATCCCACAATAGTGCTTTACACTTTCTAGATCCCGATTTTGTTGAAACTACATATTTTTAGAAAATATAATGATTTACTGAAAGTTCCATTTAAAGGATTCCATTCTGGAAAAGGGTTTGACTCAACCAGCTTAGATCAACAAACCCCTTGATAAACCCCCAATTAGTTTTAAACCACCTATAAATGTGTCTCATTTACACCTATATCAAATGATGATAAAACCAACTTGATTCAATTCCTTTTGGGGGATCAAGTCGATTCATTTAAAATTTATTTTTGTAAGTATGTAGTCCTTATTATAAGCTTCAAAAGTATAATTTTAAATAAATTTAATTGATTATTATATTTATTTTATTTCTTGTGAATGTAGATTTTTCACCAAAAAAAAAGCTCTCTGCTTTGCACACATGCTGAAAAATAGAAGATTATAAAAATATTGAAAATATTAGTGCACTAGATATTGATGTCCCTACCCAACAAAAAAAGAAAAATTGAATTTCTTGATAGATACAAAAATTTGGATGTTTTTAAATAATAAATCATATGTTTAAATTGTAACCGGTTTGACTTTGAAACTTAATTAAGAAAAAAAATATTAATGAAATAAGCAGGAAACCAACTCTATGCACTACATATCATAGTTGGTGAATCTAAATTCAAAAAAATTATACTTATCCTTCATAGAAAAAAATTTATGTGTTAGCCAGTAACGCCACTCTTTAAAAATGGTGTTTATTGTTAAAAACCATTTTTCGAAGGAGATGGAAAAAGAAGTGCAATGTGATTCCAAAAAATTTGAAAAAATAATATTCAAAATCTATAGACAAAATGTCACAAATCACTAGTTTGCATCATCTTCAAATTCCTCACGGTTTAGCTGCTATAGGTACTTGAAAGTGAAGATTTAGTTAAAAAAAATTCAATTCAATGTCTAGTTTGGCCAAAAATTGTAAACTAGTATTGTGGGATCACACCCCCCCCAATATCACTTAATCATGAAACCCCCCAAGAAATATATGAGGTTGGAACTTTATACTTAGTTCGTTTACATATGCTACTTGCAAAAAATAGAAAAGTGGTCTTGATCTTAGTGCTTATAGATGCCAAAAATGTCCATAATCTCAAAGTAATTTTTTTACATAAAATAGGATCAATATGATCACACCACTAAATATTACATGAAAATTATGCACTTTAAAAAAAAATCACCCAAAAATGTTGCCATAGGAGTGAGAACAGAGCCTCGAAAGTTCCCAAAATAAGAACTCAACAACACCCATGAGAATTGATTGTTTGCAACTCGTCCCTCATAAAACTACAGTTAGAGACGCCTATATAAATAAGACATGAAACACTTAAATATTTTATTTTTCACATGAATTCAATTCCACTTCTTTACAATTAAGCAAACTATCCATACAAAGCACATTTTTAGAACCATGGAGACCAAGTAAACTAGTTAGGTCTGACTAATTTGTTAAATTGATTTTATAATTATCTAGTAAACAATGATCAATCCATTTAATGTCTAAATGATAAATGAAAATTTGAAAAATTAAGTCTGAATGGGCCCCAATTGCATGAGGAGTGAATCAGAATAAAAATAGTCAATTTCTGACTCTCAAATCAATCATCTGACAAACTTAAATTTCTCAACATGTGAGCACCATAGTTCACGTCAAGTCAACTAAGACTTTTTAGACAAGTGCACCCTTGTAGTTTCAAACAATAATAACAAAATTCATGTGAAAATTTGTCAAAATATACATCACTGATAGACATTGCCCACAAATTTAGTGATCATTGTGCACTCAGTCAAATGTCGTTGCTCACAAGGACTTTTGAAAAAATCTTGGGATTTTTCGTGTGGCTTGGATGAGCCCATCACAATTATAGGAATTATTATTTGATTGCTTGTATTGTGAACAACTTTGGATTTTCTTGCATGGGAAATTGGTAGGCAAGATTATCAGATCAGTTTGTGAAAGCAGGGAGGAGGAAGAGAGGAGAAGTTTGAGAAAGAGAAAGCGAGCTAGTACAAAGATATTGAAGAAGGAAAGGGCAGAAAGACCCCCATAAGAAGTAATTATCGAATGGACCCAGATCAACTATCCAAATGTTCTCTACGGAATTTTGACTCTTCTCAGTTTTCTATTTTGAATTGAATTATATTTGTAATGTTGCGTTCTAGATTATATTGTAGATGTAGTCTCCTTCATAGTTTTCAAATTTTATATTTATATATTGATAATATTTAAATCAATAGTATCAAGTTTTCACAATTCATATTGCTGTTTTATATTTTTTGGATTCAATTGTGTTGTGATTTTTTGCATCAAGATTTTGGATCACGCTTCGTGAAGATAATGCATCACTATAAATATCCGAAACATGATTCAAAACATTGATGTAAAAAAGCACACACAATTGAATCTAGAAAAATATGAAAGAACACTATTTAAATTTATTAGTGTATGTACTAATGGTTGCATGTGAAGATTCAATGAGCACACTAGTAAGTGTAGTGCAAAAAAATATATATTAGTACAAATGAAGTAGGTGTAAGAGTATTATGTTTTGCTATGGTGTAGTAAAATCTCTTTATTAGAAAATATAATTATATTTGGTTGAGGAATAAATTAGTTGCATAACATGGTAGTGAGAAATAAATAGTAATTCTAAACTAAATCAATAATATATGACAATTATATGCAAATCAATACTTATATAATATTATATTGTAATATATTGGGTTGTTATGGTAATATTGAATGAGAAATATATACAATAAAACACTTTACAATTGAATAGAAATAAAAAAAATATAAATATCTAATTATTGAGATTTTAGATTGGTCGATTATAAAAGGGGAATTTGAAGAGACTAATTGTGGAAGTTAGAAAGCTAAAGTTTAATATCTAAAAATGTGAAATTTGATTGTTTCATTTACATCAATAATTATTTTGGAATGATTTTGTATCTGGTGGATCTTCTTTATCACTTTTAAAAACATAATACATGCCTGTTATTTTTTACTTTATTATAAGTTGGAATATCTATTTTCATTAAGGATAAATAAAGAGGTTTTGAATTGTCTCCAAATATTTTAGAAGGCATGGACACATAGCATTGAAGCTTAATAGAAAAAATGTGAAATAATGTAACGCTCTGCCAAGGAACCCTAGAGGACAATAATAACTAGGTCAACTAATGGAACAATTTTTTTATTTTTTTTTACAATTAACAAGAGAATACATAACACAACATAACATAATAATCTAACCTAGGTCCTCTAAGTTTCCTCAACTGCGCTACTCACAATTAACAATCTAAATAACTAAAACATTTCAACAATAATAAAAATAACATCATCAATGTAAGGTACAAAGCTCATTTTAAAGCACCACATAAATGAATTCTATGTTACTTAGTTCCATAACATGTAAACTGATAATCAACCTTAAAGATTACTTTCTAACTAAATAACATATGATTGATGCATTATGTCACAATATTCCTTACAAGAAGAGTTCATCAATAATTGATACACCATTACAATGATTACATCAATGCTTCCCTTAATAAATGAGGGAAGAATACATCAATTACATTAAGAGGTACAATTAATTATACAATACAATATACAAATAAGGAAAGGAGATCTTCTCGAACTTGAAAAAGAACTAGAATTCACTTCACGAACATGCAACAAGGATACCCAATGGAAAAAAAAAGCACCAACCTCCCGACCATGTGGAACCCTGAGGTCCACCTGCCATGCTAAGAGATAACACAAGGTCCCACATTATACAGACAATCAAGAAAGCAACATGCTAACATAAACAAGGGTTATACATGGACTCCAACACAACATTGCTAACAACACCAACATTACTTACAATGCTTACTTCACTTCTAGAGGCATTCAAATGAAAAAAAGATAAAATACAACTAAGGAATGCTAGTATGCAATAGGGAGGAGTGTCATCGCATGGTCCTAGCATGGGTTGTCCTGGCAGTCTCTCACTAGACTCTGACCCCCATCTATGGTTATCCAGATAACCTCTCACTAGGTGCGGCCCCATAGGGTGACACATACAAAACCAACATTCCTTTCATGAGGACAAGGAAGTTGATCTTTCCAACTAGGCCTTTTCAATCCATCCTTAGCCTAAGTGAGAACTACAAGCATGGGTGAGGCATCGATTATCTTGTTTAATGTAATTCTACCCGTCCCCCTATATCATTATTAATGTTATCACTATACTAAGAAACCAAGTCCAATGGGTTATCCTAGACACCACTTTGGGTTTTGGCCCCCATTGACAGCCACTCCCCCTACTTGACATATACTCCCTCCTAGGCCTCTGGAACCAACATGCTAAACACATCTCCTGATGGACATACTTTACACATATGACACCCATTGATAACAATTACATAACACTACTTCAATAGTCAAAACACAATCAATTAACCATACCCATCTAGACACTCGCAACCTCATGTAATAAAATATAACAATTTAACAACTTGAAATCTAATTACACCAAAAGTTACATTGCTACTAATTAATCCACAAATCACCTAGTCAGATAATCCATATTGTAATAATGGTCACAAAACTAACTTTTGAATTAACATCACAAGAGACCGATGTAAATCTAGACAATTTCCCTATCACAAAGGTATAATAATTAATTGAGATATCCCATATTATTTCCAACACAATTTAACCTACTTAACTTTATCATTCAATATTTACGTAAACGAAACTATGCAAGTATGGGTTCCTTTTTCTCCTTTAATGAAATCTAATTTTCAACAATCTATAAATTTGAAGTAAATCAATTCACTTTAGGTAAATACTCAATCCAATTATCTGTAACAAATTAAATACTCTTTTTCCTATCACAAGTAAATACTCACAATATATCCAATCAAGAAATAATATTTCTATTTCTTCCTTTAACACATAATCTTTCACATATCAACATATATTTCTCATACTATTGACAACAAATAATGGGATATAATATAATATACATAGATATACATAAGAATAAAAAAAGGAAATCAAAAGATAGATTCCACCTACTAAGTCTAGAACTTTCTAAATCAAAAAGGAAAAAGTTTTGATTGAACATATTTAAATGTAAGATTTGATTCAACTAGGTGCATCCTCAACAAACCAATAAATACATAGAGAAGAAAAGGTTAAGATACAACTTGACCAACTAAAGGTGTGATGAATAAATGCTAACTCCACATAGAAATATGTTATTTGGCAGAGATCAAGGGTGACTATTGTCTACAAATCATTTAACCTTCATTTATACCATAATCAAAGCTTAGATTCTTCAATTACATGACTAAATATATCTATTCCTACTTATATTTATCCATTTAATTACTAAATAATCAAACCTATACTCCAACCTAATACATATATCAATTATTTTTCCTAGAATGAACTTTACTTTCTATTGTATAAGTAAACAACTTATTGCTTGATTCACTCTACCATCATAATCAACATCCTATTTTAAGCTTATCATTTACTTAAGCATAATATACATCTAGGCTTAGTATAAATAACTATTCTACTTATTCCTAATAACACTTATGCCACTAAATTAATCTTTTGAATAATTTCTATTATATTTGATTTTCTTACTACCTACTAATAAGAAACTAGATAATTAAACTGTGTTAGGTGAAAACGTAAGATACATAATAACGTAACTATTTCACCTACCATCACTATTACTAAATAATATAGATAGATATCATATTGATGACCCTTATACAAAAATATTATATAAGTTTGAGTTGATAACTATTCAAATATTGTCAAGGACACCTTTGAGAATCTGAGCCAAAATACTAAACTTTCAAGTGACAATTTGAACCAGCTTAGGAATGGCCAAATGGATACTCTCCCTTGGGAGAAAAGAAGAATGTATGATAAGGAATGGGAATCAGAGAGAGACTTGGAGAGTCAAGAAGATACTGATTGGGAAGAAGTCCTCTCTCAATCAAATAAAAAGAAGGAGAGAAGTAAACATCAAAATACTATGAGTGGAGTTGTTACCAGAAGAAGATCAAAGGCGGACTATGGTGCTACTAAGCTAAGCCAAGGAAGAAGATTGGGTAAATGGCGGAGAGAGCATGAAAGTTTTCAGGACATAGCAGATGGTGTTCAAAAGACCATTCCAGAGATTCTCCAATCCCCTGGTAAGATATGAAGATTATGTCTTGGAATATTAGAGGGATTAATAGCCTTCATAAGAGGGATGTTTTGCAAAATTTTGTTAGGGATCAT
>VDFB02134464.1:0-19220 GCA_007258455.2 Sequoia sempervirens | reverse complement strand
CCATACAAGCTATGAGAGCTAACTCATCCTCCATTCTACTAGAGAGCTCATCTGCACTTGCTGAAGCTGCTGTCTGCTTCTTGCCTTTCTTCCTTTGCGGGCAATCACTGACATAGTGGCCAAACTCGTGACAGCCATAGCACTTGACTTTAGATAAGTCCTTCTTCTTCTTCTCACCTTGTGGATTTGATCCTTTACTAGACCCCTTCTTTGCTTTCCCTTTTCCTGCAAGGGCAACATTCTCCTGTTCCGCCTCACTTTGCTGACTCTTGCTGCTGGTACCACTGACAAGACTTAGTCTAAGCTCCTCTTGAGTGAAGTCACTCCAAAGTCGATCCCAACTCGGCAAGGTGTCTCGTCCATTAATAACTTGAACAAAGACATCCCACTGCTTAGTAAACCCATTTAGGGCTATCCGCACTAGCTCGCCATCACCTAGATTATCTCCCACAGCAGCCAACTCATCCTTGACAAGTCTGAGTCTGGTGAGGTAACTTGTCACGTCCTCTCCCTTGTTCATCCGAGTAGTCCTCAACTTTTCTCTGAGAATCAGCTTCCGGTTAGTGGTAGCATTCTGGTATAGATTCAGAATGGCATCCCACATCTTCTTCGCTGTATCTAACTCTGCGACATGTGGAACAATATGATCCTTGACACCATCAAGAATCATCCTCCTCGCCTTGGCATCTTCCTTCTTATATGCTAAGAGCTGTGCTGGATCTGTAGGTACAGGTACAACACTGGTCACATATTCCTTGATCCCATTCTCTTCCAACAACAAAGAAATTCTGGCTTTCTAGACACCAAAATTTGAGGCTCCATCCAATCTGTCCTAATCTCTTAAACCTGGTGAGGCCATCTCAAAAGATAAAAGAAAACAAATAATTCTGAAGAGGCAGGATCTTTCCTTCCTGTGTTGAGCGTAATCTGCCCTCAGATCAGCTCTGATACTATGTGAAAATTCTATTGCAGTTACTGATTATTAATCTCCTATCTAATACATAGATTATTTGACTCTAAAAAATTAATTCTCAGCAAATATCAAAAAATAACACAACTGCAACTTCACCAATAAAACTCACAAGAATAGAGAAAAAAATATTCACAATAATGAACACAATATTTTGGACAAATTGTCCGTGAAAAAACCCCGAAGGGAAAACCACTACTGCAGATGAGGAATTATATTAAACTTCAGCAAATTAAGGAATACAAAACCGCTGCCTCTTTACCGAAGAGCTCCGCACACATGCCTTTTCTCCGAAATTCTTCCCCTCAATTTCTCCTCGCTGAAATTCCACAGCTGCTATCCCCAACGCTATCACTGCGCCCTTGCTAACACTGCAAGACTATTTGCTCACACGCAAATCTACTTGCTATCACCGCAAGTCTTTCAAGCTCTACTTGCTATCACTGCAAGTCTACTTGTTGTTGTTGTGTTCTCCAATTGCCCATTGATCCCCTTTTATACTTTTCTCATTGGAAAACCAATGGCCATGATTTAATCTCAATCAATGGCTAAGATTAAATAGACTCTAAAAACCCTAACTAACTGGATTCTAGAAGTCTCTAGGAGAATCAATTTATTTAATTACATAATTATCTAGACAACTCAGCCCTTTTCTGGAGGTTTCTAGAAAATAATTAAATAATTAAATGACACTTCTAGACAATGGAGACACCTGTCCAAGCTACATAAATTAACATGGCCTTCATCTGCTCTGCCATATGCACTGCAATACATCATATCATTAGTCTTTCATTCCTTAATTATTGACCCACCAGAACTAAAACTAAAACTATTGACTTTGGGTATGATACAAAGCAAAAACATAATTAAACATCCCCCCTGTCGATCAAGAAAATTGAGATTGCAAGCTAGGAATGAATTGATAGAATGTATATTTCTTTAACCTGTGGTGATGCGCGCCTGGGAGAGGGAGACGCAGAGAGAAAGAAGCAACAACACTGTAAAAACAGCAGCAAAACACTTGGCCATCCTCAATCAAATGAATACAATCAATAGATTGATCTACGCTTCGTTGTTGTTGAGCTTGGGAAGTCTCACCATTATATATAGTAGATGAAGGGAAGGTAAGGTGCAAAGGCGTAGAAGTTTAGGGGTGCAGTCTGAATTGAAATTGAAGGTGTCGTGTAAGCAACGTGGAGTAGCGCTGCAGTTCTTGACTTAACCTGCTTTGATTTTTTAAGACACGAAGAAGGCCAAAGATGCCAAGTTATCAATAACAAACCGACTGTGTTATGGTCAACATATTATCTGTTTACAGGCAAGACAAGTTTAACGATTGTTTTGAGTCAAGATATGTATGCGGGAAATTTGACAAGTATGCTTGTTCTTGGAAGAGGGAGGGCAAAGACCGGGTGTGATGATGCCAAGTAATTGGGTTTATCCGGAAGAAATAATAGAGGTAGTTGCACTCTCATATGGTAACTTGCACCCAGGCCTGGAATTTGACGGTCAAATTAATGCCGGTGTCATTTGACATTTCAAGGAAATATAAATTGTTAAAACATATTTAATTTATAAATTTTTATTAATGATACAATATTAAATTTTTTTATTAAAAATAAAATATTAAATATAAGATTATAATTTTTTTTTGGAAAAAATCTTTTAGAGAGGAATTCAAAAGAATTTATGATTGAAAAAAAGAAGTTTGAAAGATTAAATTTTCAAATTTTTTATCAAGCAAATAAATTTACAAAACAAAAATTGAATATACAAATAATGATAAATCTAAAGTGCATATCATTATAAACACATGCTCAATAGTCACCAAGTCAAAAGACATATGATGTATCTTAAAAAAAAATTGAAAATCTTTGTTATTTCATTAGTCATGTGATGTTGTATATATATATATATATTAAAAAATGAATGTAAATTTTTTAAAAATGATATCTAATAGTTTTAATTTATAAAAATATTAAATTTAATGTTAGGGTTAACAAGATAATCTTATGACACAAGGGAAGATGACGCTCGCTCTAGCTTTTGTGCGTGAGCTCGCGACCATCTTGGCCCGGGTTGCATGTTGAGCCTAGCGCGTGCATGCTCAAGGTATCTATGGGATTGTTCTCCTTATGAAATTTCTTGTTCGGGGGGGTTTGTTGTGTGTATGAGGGGTTGTTTCTTTCATTTTTGTGAGTGCTTTCTTTCCTTGTTTCTGCAAGCTTTTCAACGCTGCCTTTTACCTTTGTTCTGCTCACTGGGGACATTTTGGGCTTGGCCTGGCCCGTGGTTGGTGCACTAGTGTTTCTCTTTGCTTGGACCGTTGCTTGGTGGAGCGGGGAGGCCGTGGTTCATCTACTTGGGCCTTTCTTTGGCTGTGAGGATTGCTGGTTTGAGGACTGGTGGGTGGCGCGAGTGTGTAGGGTTTTGTTTTTGCATGCTCGATGGGTTGGAGTTTGAAGTGGTCAAGCTATGGGAAGTGGTGTTGGTCGGGAAGGGCTGCTAGGTGGGGTGCCCATGGATTTGAATGATGGGAGGGATGAGGTGCCGAGGGACGATGCGATGATGGAGGCAGGTGACGGGGTTCCCACTCTGTCTTCTCCTAGAGCGGGCTTGTCTTGGAATTGGTGATTTTAAAGTGCAAAAGATTTATGGATGTTTGGAAAGGGCTCAAGTGCGCCCAGTGGTGGTGATTCAAAAGGAAGCAGTTGCATATGATTTATAATATTATAGTAAGTATGTTTTAATCTGCAAATTTTTGGGGATGAGGGTCTCTCTTCCTTTCCTTGACCCTTGGATTCATAGGACATGGAACTTAGAGAGGGATTTTGAGGTTCTGTTAGCTACGAATAATTTCTTCTTGGTGGATTTTTTATGCATTTCAGATTGAAATAAGGCTTTTGAGGGTGGCTTGTACTTTTATAATCAAATTGGATTGTTCATTAAACCTTAGCATGCAGGCTTTAATTTGGCAGAAGAGTTTTCGTCCAAGGTCCCAGTTTGGGTTTTCCTTCCTCGACTGTCGCTTGAATGTTGGAGGAGAGATATTTTGCAGTCTACTGTCATGTCATTGGGAAAATCGATTGGCCCCTCTCAGTAGAATCTGGAGAAGAGGATCCTTTCCTATGCTCATGTTTGTGTGGAGATTGATTTGAGTCAACCTTTTCCTAAGTCTATTGATCTGACAGTGGGGTCTAGTTCCTAGACTCAATCGTTAGATTACGAAACTCTGCCATTTAGATGTCGTTTATGCAGAGAGTATGGTCATCTTCAGAGGAGGTGTCCATGTCCTCCTCGTGTGGGTAACTCAAGTAATAGGATGACTCCATAAAATCTAGGATCTAAAAAGGGCAAAGGGCCCATGTAGGGGGTGACTCCGAATAAAGATGGTTTTGTGCCTGTTATGCCTCGAAACAAAGGCTGAGGTTAGAAGAGGACTTTTCAAAATCATGATGAGGAGGGGATGTTTAACAGATTTGATGTACTGGATGACTTAGTTCATGAGGAGGAGATATCTCTTGACATGCATGTGGATGCTCCCCCTCTTATTGCTCATAATCCTGAGCCTATGGTTGTTACGTCTTCAATTCTTGGCCCTATGGAGACTCTTGGGGAAGTGAAGGATTCCTTGGTTCCCTCCCCTAATGTTGGGCTTGGGGACCCTTATGTGTGGTTGGTACTTCTTTGGTCTTTGTTGTTGCTGGTGCTTGTCTTGTTGGAGGTTCAGGTTCTAGAGACTCTGGAAAAAGTAAAGCTTCTGCTACTTCCCCTATTCTAGGTGTGCAACAAAATCCCTTGAAAAAGAGTGCTCTTGATAAGTCCCAGAAGGTGGGTAGGAAGAAGGATTAGGAGAAAGTTAAGTTGGTCAGTGAGACGTTGGTTGAATCTGGGTCGATGAAGGCATTGGATACCCACTTCTCTCACCCTTTGTGATGATTGTGCTATCATGGAATGTAAGGGGTATGAATAGCATCCCTAGACAAAAGGATATTCAGGACTTGGTTCGTGCTAATTCTCCAAATTTGGTTTTCCTTCAGAAGACAAATTTATCTGTGAATAGTATGTTGTAGAATGATTCTAAGATTTGGAATAAAGGATTATGTCAGTGTGTAGGTTTGTAGGGGAGCTTTAGAGGTCTTGATTTCATTTGGGATCCTCGACGAATCTCTCCTATTTGGTGGTTCTCTAGTAGATTCTCCATTTCTCTTGTTGCAATTAGTTTGGAGACGAGGGAAAGAGTTTTTATTTCCAACATTTATGCTCCAACGGATGTCCCTGGTAAGATTCTCTTGTGGTGTCATATCAATTTTCTAAGATCGTTGCATCCCTTCCTTCCCTAGATTATGGTAGGTGACTTCAATGCAATTGCCTCTCTCGAGGATAAAAGGGGGGTTGCCTCGTTTGGACACATCCTTTGATCTTCTTAGGGAGAATTTGGTTTGGCTTCAATTGGTGGATATTAAACCTTTGAATGGCATGTTTAGTTGGAATAATAGGAGGCTCGAGGATGAAGCCATTTCTAAAAGATTAGACATGTTTCTTGTTTCCAGTTTTTGGGTTGGTGACAAGTGGTTGTCAAGCTTTGAAAATTTAGATTGGCAGGGATCAGACCATTGGATGATTAAATTCTCTGCCAATCTGGCTAGTGGCTCTAGGAAATAAACTTTTAAATTTCAGCTTATGTGGCTCAGGGAGGAAAGTCTCCTTGACCTGGTTTCTAGATGGTGGATTGAAGGACAACCAACTTTTGGTACAACTATGTACTCCTTTGTGAAGAGGCTTCAATATGTGAAGTATAAATTAGAACATTGGAATAAGTATCAGTTTGGCAATGTGTTCCAAAAGAAAAGGGCAGCCCAGGAGCACTTGGATTCTATTACCAGGAAGATTCAGGATCAGGGTCTAGATGTGGATTTGAGCAAGTTAGAGGATAACTTGCAATTAAAGATCTAGAGGAATGGGAGCTTTGTGAGGAATTTTTTTGGAAACAAAAGGCTCGTGTTGAATGGCTACAGGAAGGGGATAGGAATACCTCGTTCTTTCATAACTTAGTGAAGGCTCAAAGATAGGGTAACATTATTTCTTCTCTTTGCACTCCTGAGGGTTATGTTCTTTCTTCCTCATTGGAGATTTCTAGTGAGGTAGTTCACTTTTTCTCTGGTCTCTTTTCTGAAGATACCCCCTGCTTGTGAGGAAGAAGCTTCTATCTTGGCTTGTATTCCTCCTTTGGTGACTATGGATATGAATGCCTCTCTTCTTAAGCCTATTTCTTTGAAGGAGTTAAAGGAGGTGGTGATTCAATTGAAAAAAGGGAAGGCTAGACTGGTCTAGATGGGTTCCTAGTAGAGTTCTTTTAGGAATTTTGGGAGGTGATCAACCTTGATTTGTTGGAGGTTGTGTAGGAGTCTTAAAGGAATAAGCAAATGTTGAGGGCCATGAATGCCATGTTTCTTGCTCTTATCCCAAAACGCGAGGGTGCTAACTCTCTGGATCTTTTTTAACCAATTGCTTTGTGTAATGTAGTATATAAAATCATTACCAAGATAATTGTTGAGCATCTGAAGCCATGGCTAGATAAGTTGATCTCAGAAGAACAAGAGGGATTTTTTTTGGGTAGATAGATTTTGGATGGTATAGTTATCGTGGTTGAGACTTCATTCCATGGTCTCTTCAAAGGAAAAGGCCATGTTTATAAAGTTGGACATGGCTAAGGCATATGACAGAGTTAAATGGGGTTTTTTCACCAAAATTCTACGTGCCTTTGGGTTTAGTAGGGAGTGGATTGATTGGGTAATGAGTTGTGTGATGACGTCCTCTTTTTCCTTCCTCATAAATGGGGAAGCCTCTAATTTGTTTGGTGCTTCTAGAGGTCTTCGACAGGGGGATCCCTTATGCCCATATTTTTTCATCCTAATGTCTGAGGGTTTGAGGAGTTTCATTAAGTATTAGGTTATGGATAGACTCATTCAAGGATGGAAATAGAGAAACTCTCTCCCTCCTCAAACCCATCTTTAGTTTGTGGATGATTCGACTTTGATGGGTCCTACTAAGGTGGCTGAAGTGGTTTATTTTTGACAAACATTGGATTGTTACTTGGCTGCCTCAAGTCAAAGCATTAATGAAAGTAAGTCTTGCATTTATTTCTTTAACACCCCCATGCTTATTCAGCAATGTATTGCTAGGATCTTAAGGTTTTAGGTGGGGAATCTTCCCTTTATCCATCTTGGTATCCCTTTGGATGTGCACCTGCTTCCCTGGCTCTTTTGGCAGGATATGATTGAAAATTTTTGAGGGCTGGTTTGTCATTGGACCTATAGATGGCTATCTATGGCTGGTAGAGTTACTCTATTGAAGTTTGTGGTGCATGACCTACCTATATATAGGTGCTTTGTGATGAATTCTCCCTCAAGTTTCATCAAAGATTTTGAGGGGCTCTATAGGCAGTTTCTTTGGTCAGGTAATCTCCTTTCGAGGAAGTGGAGCTTAATTAAGTGTGAAGTTGTTTGTCAGCCAAAGCAGGATGGTGGTTTGGGTTTGCGCAGGGTGGATTGGAATGGGAAAGCTTTGGTTGCTAAGCTATACTAGAGATGGTGTTCACACCAGCATTAGTCTTGGGCTAGGATCCTTACCTTCAAGTACCTTGGGGGGTTGGATGCCATTGAGATTCCTCAATTTAGTCTTTTGGGGAGAGGTTCTATGATCTAGGATACTCTTAAGAGGGGAGCCACGCTGGTTAAACAAAGCCTGTTTTGGATCTGCAACTGAGGTTCTGATGCTCTTTTTTGGTATGACTCATGGGATGGATTCCCACCTATCCTCTCCTCGCATCCTCACTTGGAGGATTTATGTAGGATTTTTGTTCAAGATGGTTGAAGCAAAGTGATGGATTTCAAATCCCCTCATGCTTTGTGACAGACTATTTTTTTCAGTGGAAGGATATGTCAGAGTGGCCCCTTGGTGGATTTGTGGAGGATAGGAGGCAATTTTCCTCCATTTTGGTTGATAGAGTCTGTTGTTCACTTCTGGAGAGAGATGTGCTGGCTTGGGGTCTGGGTCCTAAAGGGAAGTACACTGTTGCTTCAGGGTATCATGTTTTGGATAGGTAGGCCTTAGGCAGGGCAGAGGTTTCTTTGTGGAAAGGTATTTGGAATAAATTATCTTGGCCAAAATGCAATTTCTTCTCTTGGTTGGTGGTGTATGGCAAGTGCTTGAATTGGGATAACCTTTGTAAGCAGGGCTTCCAAGGTCCCTCATTATGTTTCCTTTGTCTAAAATATGTTGAGACTGTTCCTCATCTTTTCTTTTAGTGACCCTTTGCTAGGACTATTTGGAATTTTCGGTGGGGGGCTCGAAATTTTCCATGTAGGCATCTCTCTTCTCTTGATGAGTTTTGGTGGAACATTGGGGCCATTCTGGTGAGTACTTCATTTTTGCGCATAGCATGGTCTATTGGTCCAAGTTTGATTGTTTGGAATATTTGGTTGAAGCGAAATCCCAGGATCTTTCTAGATAAAAAGTTGTTGGTAGGTCAAGTTTGGGCCCAAATTCTTGGGGCCTTGTAGGAGAGTTTGTATGCTAAATGCGACCTATCAGTCCCAGTGGATCCTGGAGATACTGGATTAATTCATAATTTGGGGATTTCTGTTGGTGGTATTGGAAGGCCCAAGATTGGGCTAGGCAAGTGTTCTAGAGGGAAGGTCTTCATGGGGGCATTGGGTGCTTCCTCGCATTGGAGTTTTGAAAATCAATACAGATGGGTCTACAAGGGGTAATCCTGGGCACGCTAGCATTGGTTGGGTAGGCATAGATAGTTTCGACGTGGTTGTGTTATTCTTTTCAAAGGATAGGGGACAACACTCTAATAAGCTTATGGATTCCTTGATAATTCTTTTGGATTTGAAGAGGTTATATACCCTTGGTTGGAAAAGGATATTTGTGAGTTAGATTCTTAGGTGGTGGTAGACTTGAGGGTATGTGCAGGATCATGATGGGCCAAAAAGTGGCAATATGATGGGTATGTGGCTGACGACTATTTTTTTACCCAAAATTGATGAAATAAAAAGGATTTTTAAAGGAGATTCTTAGCTTTCCACCAATATAAATTATGCTTTACTTTGAATTTAATACGTAATTATTATTCATTTTCTATTCAAATTACGACTAAAGTCCTAATTGATAGGCTGATTGAAAAATATCTATAGCTTTCAAATGGTATCACATTTTTTGAATCCAAAACATGTGTCACATTCTATGCTTCGCATACTATAGGATTAAAAAAAAATTGAATTTCATGAATTTTGACCAAGTTAAGGTGGTCGACATACAATTTTTAATTTTTTAAAAGTTGTAATAAAAATTCATAATTAATTATTTAATTGGAAAAAATTACAAAAAATATGCATCACATCTGGCATGAGTCCTCTACTTGTATCTAAAATATTATAAAAAAATATTATCATTTTATTGTGTTAGGGTGGTCGACAGACACCTACTTCTTATTTTTCCCCTAAAATTTAAGTACCACTACATTGAAATTTCAAATTTTCACCAAATAGATTTTTATTTATTTTTAAACAAACCTAGTAGTTTAGAAACTAGATTTAATTTGCTACAAATTCTATTCTTACATATTATTGAAATAATATAGATAACTTATTCAAATTTTTACATCAAGTTGCCTAACTCTGATTTTTTTGAATTTTTTGCCACTTAAGGGCCTATTTTTTCCATGATGATCCTGCACATACCCTTGATAAATAGATGACAGTTTGATGATGTTAGTTAGCAGCTTGCAGTGGTAGCTAAAAAAATCACCAGTCTTGGAGAATTACTGGATTCTATCACCTTCTCTCATATCCCTCGGGAATGGAATAAGGTGACTGATGGGTTGGAAAAATGGGCTTCTAAGAAGAATGGGACTTGGTTGGTTGATGATTGGGACAATTTACCGGGGAACCTTGCCCAAGATTTGGAGGGTTAGGTTACTAAGGATATGAGATGTTGCATGAACGCTTCTTGATTTCATGTTTGTTGGTTCTTGACCCTTTTGGGTTTCTTCTTGCTTTATGCTTTGTACTGCTCTAGTTGATTAATAAAGTTTTTACCCTCTTTTATTTAGAAAAAAGATAATCTTATAAAATATTCTAAAAGTTAAAAAAAAAGATTATATTTTGAAAAGATTCTAAATTAATATATACTTTTATTATAAATATTATAAATCATATATGTTAATATATGATAATTATTAGTAATAAATGCCAATCTTAAATTTACTCTTACAACAAATTTCTAAATTCATATTAAAAAAATATTGAAGATAATCTTATTAAACTTAAAAATATTAAAAAATTAAAAACAATTACATTTTATATTCCTTTTGAAAAGCTTTTAAATTAATTTGAATTTTTATAATAAACATTATAAAATGATATATATTAAAATTATAAATTAAAATATTATATTATATTTATCTATAACATTTTTTTACAATTTCTCAATAATTTAAAGTGTCATATACATGATAATATAAAAATACAACAAGTCAAGCTATACAGTCTAGTAAATAAGTTGTAATATAAGATCTAAAATTGAAAATAGGGTCTCATTGACCATCAAATTCCAAGCTTGCTTGCACCTCTCTATATATGTAGTAAATCAGGTGGAATATATTTTCCCTACATAGAAAGACAACACAGAGATTTACCCTTGACACTAGTTGAATTAAACTGAACTTTGATGGATCATTTAGGGGAAACTCAAATCCGACAAGAGTGGTGGACTAATCAAGAATAGTAAAGGTCAATTGATTTGTGCATTTGTAAAAAAATTAGGGATCCATTTAAAAAACTATGCTAAAGCCTTAGTTGTTCTTCAAGGTATTATTCTTGTCAAGGACATAAAAATTATCAATTTAATGATGGAAGGAGATTCCTAAAACATTATTGGAATGTTAAATTCTAGGTTTGTCTTCTACTCGTCCTATAAGACTATTATCAAGAGAAGATAAGGAAAATTTCAAGTCTTTTGACAACATAAAATTTGACTACATATATAGGGATGAAAACACCTCCATTGGCCTCCTTACTAACATAGGTGGAAGCATAAAGAATTTAGGGATCCATTTAAACAAATAATGATAAATCCAAAGTGCATATCATTATAAATACATGCTCAATAGTCATCAAGTCACAAGACATACGATGTATCTTAAAAAAGTAGAAAATCTTTGTTATTTCATTAGTCATGTGATGTCGTATATATATATATATATATATATATGCACAATAGTTACCAGGTCACATATTGACATATGATATATCTTAAAAAAATATAAAATATTTGTTATTTCATTAGTCATGTGATGTCATATATATATACTCAATAGTCACCAAGTCACATATGACATGATGTATCTTAAAAAAATAGAAAATCTTTGTTATTTCATTAGTCATTTTTTAAATTTTACTATATATATATAATGAATGTAAAATTAAAAAAATGATATCTGATAGTATTAAATTATAAAAATCTTAAATTTAATGTTAGGGTCAACAAGATAATTTTATTAAAATATTCTAAAAGTTAAAAACAATTATATTCTATTTTGAAAAGATTCTAAATTAATATATACTTTTATAATAAATATTATAAATCATGTCTGTTAATATAAAACAATGATCTAACTATTAGTAATAGATGTCATAATCTTAAATTTACTCTTACAAAAAAATTCTAAATTTATATTAAAAAATATTGAAGATAATCTCATTAAACTTAAAAATATTTAAATTTTTTAAAACAATTATATTCTATATATTCCTTTTGAAAAGCTTTTAAATTAATTTGCATTTTTATAATAAACATTATAAAATGATATATATTAATATTATGAATTAAAATATTATATTATATTTATCTATAATAAATTTGTTACAATTTCTTAATAATTTAAAGTGTCATATATATGATTATATAAAAATAGAGCAAGTCAAACTATACGGTCTAGTAAATAAGTTGTAATATAGGACCTAAAATTGAAAAAACGATCTCATAGACCATCAAATTCCAAGCTTGCTTGCACCTCACTATATATTTAGTAAATCAGGAACAATATATTTTCCCTGCATAAAAGGACAACACACAGAGGTTTTACCCTTGACACTAGTTGAATTAAACTAAACTTTGATGGATCATTTAGGGGAAACCAAAATTCGGCAAGAGTGGTGGACTAATCAAGAATACTAAAGGGCAATTGATTTGTGCATTTGTAAAGAATTTAGGGATCCATTTAAACAACTATGCTAAAGCCTCAATTTCTCTTTGAGGTATTATTCTTGTAAGGACATAAAAATTATCAATTTACTAATGGAAGTCCTAGATTCCCAAAAAATTATTGGAATGTTAAATTCTAGGTTTGTCTCCCACTCGTCTTATAAGACTATTATTGAGAATATAAGGAAAATTTCAAGTCTTTTGACAACATAAAATTTAACTACATATATAGGGATGAAAACACCTCCACTGGCCTCCTTACTAACATAGGTGGAAGCATAGAGTGCTTTAAACATTGAAATGATGAGGGAACACTCCCTCAAATCATTAAACTAAAATGCATGAAGAAGATATGTATAATAATTAAAAATCAATTGCCACCCCTTAGATGGTGTGGTGAAAACACAAGTGAAGTCAAAGGAAAGAACACAAGGCATAATATACAGATATCCATACGGCTGAAAACTTAAAGATTTCATAAAATAAGTTGTTATAAATAGGCAAGTCTTGAGATAAACAACACACCGAGTATCCAATTTCCATATCAATACTACCAAGTGCAAACCAAAATGACAAAGTGTTGAGGTTGAGGATGAAATCTGGAAAGAGGTGGATAAATTTGATTACACTTTCAACAAGTGAGAGGAACTTGATTAGAGCACAAAAGAAATATGGAAAAATACATAGATCTCAAGAAGAACCTCAACAATGTAGTTGTTTTCAATAAGGAAACTAGAAAGAATTCTATAATGAGCAGGTATATCCTTTAGTACAAACTTTAGAAATGATAGGGGGAGGTGCATGATGGTTGAACCAGGGGGACAAGACCTTAGATGATGGGGTAGAAGGTCAAAGATTAGGGCTTGGAGTAAGAGGAAATGAAAGCCAAGGAAAGGGATCCTAAGGAGGTCACATTTACTAAAAAGTTGGACTTCCTTAATAGGGAATGATAGGAAGCTAGTAGCCTACATAAATTGGTTGATCTCTAGCCTTTTTCATTTATTCTATTTATGTTTCAAGGCTGTTTATCTAATATTTATTTATCTCTTTTCTTGTTTAAATATATTAAACTATTTATGTTGAACTTTATCTCACATCTTGTGAGACTCTGTTCATATGTCTTTTTAGCTATTTTATTGTGTTGGGTCCAGGCCCTTTAATCTCATTTTTACCAATATAAAAAATATAAAGAGGTTTTAAACAAAATGTTAATGTATAAATTGATTATAAAATTTATTCACTTATAGTGTAATTGAAATCGATAAGTTAATTAATTGAAGTTTCTCATTCATTAAGATATCTAAATTTTTAAATAATCACAATTTTAAATTAGTTGTAATTATTTTATAAAAGAAATCAATCAACAAAATTAATTAGATACACTCATCTATTTAATGGATTTAAATTACAAATAGAACTTATCCTTTTAGATTGATAGTCATAAGTTAAAAGAAATTTCTTTTTTGAGATTTACAAATACATGAGTTTTACTATACTTTTTGTGCCATAGTTTGTGTCAGTTATCTATATATGTCCTTGTGTAAAGAAAATTGATGAAAACAATTTAAAACTCAAATAAAAATATTATTTTTTATACTTCTATAATTATAAAGGAAAAAAAACTTTTCTTAAGTTTAATAGATAGTGATCCAATAATCCAAATAAGCATAAATCAACCTAGAATCATCAATTATAGTTGTGAGAGTGATTAATTACGAATTTAATTTTAAATTTGGGAAATTGAATGGGATAAATAGGTGTACTTATCTTTATTCTCAATGTAAGAAAATAATTATAATTTGGCATGAATTTGATTTCTGTTATTACTAGAATTGGATCTTGTCTAATTATATTTTACCTCAGATTTTTGCAACATTTGTGTCTCTATGTAGGTTGAATCTATATATTTGAGATGGTTCTATGACCATGGATTTGATTAGATATTTGTAGATCTAATCTTATAATTTATAAAATTTTACTCTTTGGCTGAACCTATATTTGTAAATAATTTCTCTATTTGAAAGGCTTGAAGTGTTTCAAAATATCTATAGAGGGTTGTGAAATCATTACGGCACACATTCTCCTAGATTAGCTGTAGTGTCATAAATTTTCACCCTTGACAATTTTACACTAGGTTAGGCACCCTCTTAAGTGCATGTGCTTAATTATGCTTATTATTTATCCATTTAATTGTCATTTTTAGGAAATTGAGTTACATTCATGTAATTAAATAAATACTTATTTAATAGAATTTAGTTGAGCTAAAAAGGGTTGGAATAGAGTGCCAATGCCCTTGTCCCACCTAATTAGGCCCTAAATCTCATATCTTCATGTCAGCCTCAATATATTTAAGAATGCAAAATATATTGAAACTCATATAAATATTGTTTAGTAGGAAAAGTGATTCATAAGGTTTAACTAGGATAAATCACCTTTCACTTACATAACATTGAGAAATTGAAGATGGACAAGAACATGAGATTAACTTGTAACCTGAAAGGTGAGTCAACCGATCCTTGATCTGTAATTCCCTTTCTGTGGGAGGGAGATTTGGAGATGGATTTTTGATGAAATGGAATGATGCACTAGCTAATTTTGAAAATACACTATTATGATATGACTACAAACACTTTGGAAATTGATAACCAAATTAAATGACCATAAATGAATAAGGCAGATATTTGTGCCCCTGTTGTTCGAATTTGAGCTTGATTTGAGTGGACAATTGTGCCAAGGGTGCCCTAGACTAGGGATCTAAAACCAAAATTTGACTTCACAAGCTTCAGGTCTCTGGTTTGTGGCTTCTTCCTTCCGGATCTTGTTGTCAGATCTTCATTTGTTACTAATATAATTGAGTTTTTGTATCTTGTTAAGTGGTAGGGCTTGAATTCATAAATGAGCAACTTGTCTTCAATGCTACAACAAGAAATTAGTGATGAGTCCTTGTGACATTAGAATTTCTTAAAGTTACTGTCAACATTTCATGCTCAATTTTATTATTTTGAATTTACATGACATATTTTGTTGTGTTTTTCTTTTAAAATATGAATGGAAATTGTATGAAGAGTTTGACTGGACTTTTTTTTTTTTATACTCTTCTAACTGATTTTCTTATTGCCTTTATCAAGTGGAGAGGGGTTTCGAGGCAGATGAGGGTAAATTAAAAATTAACAAATCAAGAACAATGGAAAAATTTAGTTTAATCTTTAACTAAATTTATTACAAAGACTCAAATAAAATTTCACTTTAAAGTAAAACATTTTCGGCCAAATACAAATATTAGTGAATTTACTGAAAACTTGATATAAAATTACAAATACGAACAGTATAAATTATCCGTCCTTACTTTTAAGTACATTCAGATAATCCATTTAAAAGTAACACCTTTATTTTGAATCCCTGTATAGCAACTGGTGTTACAATATCACGTTTTTAATTGTTTAAGCAAATAAAACAGAAACAGAAGAGAATAGGTATATGGCGGCAAGTGAAAGGCGTCTCAGGGTGATTGTGATTGAACTGGGGCTGCGCAGCATCTGCAGCAGGTGTTGGTATTCGCCGCTGGTTCACAGCATACGCATGCTGGGCAGATCACTCTGCTCACCGTGGCCTTCATCTGCTCTGCCATATGCACTGCAATACATCATATCATTAGTCTTTCATTCATTAATTATTGACCCACCAGAACCAAAACTAAAACTATGGACTTTGGGTATGATACAAAACAAAAACATAACTAAACCTCTCCCATATCGATGCAGAAAATTGAGATTGCAAGCAATGAATGAATTAAGAGAATGTATATTTGTTTAACCTGTGGTGGTGCGCGCTTGGGAGAGGGAGACGTAGACAGAAAGAAGCAACAGCACTGTAAAAACAACAGCACAACACTTGGCCATCCTCAATGAAATGAATACAATCAATAGAAGAGAAAAGAGATTAATATACGCTTCGTCGTTGTTAAGCTTGGAAATCTCACCATTATATATAGTAGATGAAGGCAAAGGCGTAGGAGTTTAGGGGTGCGGTCTGAATTGGAATTCAAAGTGCCGTGTGAGCATTGAACAACGTGGAGTAGCGGTGAAGTTCTTGACTTAACCTGCTTTGATTTTTTTTAAGAAACGGACAAGCCCAAAGATGCCAAGTTATCAGAACACACCGACTGTGTTATGGTCAACATATTATCTGTTTAATAACTCGATACATAAAAATCAATGCATTAAACGCTAGTATTAGCTGTTTACAGGCAAGACAAGTTTAACGATTATTTTGAGTCAAGATAGGCATGCGAGAACTTTGACAAGTATGTGTTTCTTCTTGGAAAAGGGGGGCAAAGACCAGGTGCCATGATGCCAAGGAATTGGTTCTTATCCACAAGTAAGAAAAGAGGTAGTTGCATTCAGACCTGGAATTTGATGGTCTATTTGACCCTTTTTTGCATTTTGGACTGTATATTACAACCTAAAAATTTATTAGACCGTATTATTTGACTTGTTATATTTTTATATAACCATAACTATGACACTTAAGATTATTATTAAATCGTAAAATTTTATTGTAGCATATATATATATATATATATATATATATATATATATATATATATATATATATATATATAGAATCTTTCAAAGATTAAATATAGTTCTTTCTAATTTGAGAATATTTAACAATAAATTTGATTTTAAGATTTTATTTTATTTTACGCATTTACATAGAAGGATAGAATAACCATCCATGATCAGCAAGACGAAACCCAATGACTCAAACCAAGATTCCACACAGACCAATATCATGCACTCACCACCCAAAAACTTGAGAATATAGATCAATTTATGTTCATCGCGAAATGTGCCTGGCAGAGATACACCTTGACAGCTTCCTCTGTGTCCCATAAGAGAGACAAGTCAGCTGGACGCGGAATGCCTTTGCCTAAGAAGGCCGCCCTCAACGTATCTTCAAGGCCACCGAGTAAATCAATGCGGAACAAGCGCTCCATCATCTCCCTTGCCATCTTCTTCGAGGTTTCCAAGTCCAATAACACTGCGAGAAAACGAGAGGAGACATGGGCATTGTCTCTGGCATACTTCCTTCTATGCAAGTGTTCATTTCCCAGAATCATCTTAACTGAAATTGTCTATTGGCTGTGATCGCCCCTCGAGCAAAAAGATGCCCGCCTTTGAACTGTGACTTCCCTCAAGGAATTTGTTCCTCCGTAGAGCTGCCACCAAAGAGACCAGCTGTGATCAACACCAAAGCATTCCAACCACATCCAACAACACAAGGCACTCTAATTTTCACCTCCATGATAACAGCTAAGGACTTCGCACAGAACAAAAAAAACAAAACCAAAATGCAAATACCAAACACCGAAATGAATTTAACGGATCCAAAAATAGACCCGTGAGAACCCGCTTGGCCATCGCACAAGTGCCGAAATAATGAAAGGACGATCTTCGCATCCTTGCTATGAAGAATGGCTACGGACGCACTCCATACTCCTTAAAACCATAATCACTTCAAGTGAAGTGAACCGCCACCCGGCCAAGCAACAGTCTTGTCAATGGTTGTCGTACACAACGTGTCACAGAATGGATGTCTTGAAAGCAAAGCCAATCCTCCTTCCTGACGAACATTAAGGCTTCGCTAAAATCAAACCGATCTCATTAAGAAGGCCAACATTTCCCCTCTATGAAATAAGGGTGGCCAAGAGATGATGTGGTAGTGTCACCTCAGCATACTCTCACACTGTCCCGAGGCCAACTCACACACCCCCAAGATTGGGTGTCGAAAAGATAGGAGGTCAGCCTCCATGTTGCCTTCCCTTAGGGTATGATTTAGCATTACTTGTTCAAAGCTATCCATCAGCTCAATTGCCACCTCCAAATACACACCTAATTTCCAGTTGTGAATCTGTCTTGTCCTCAAAGCATGAATTTAAGAATTAAACTATAAAAAAAATTCAACAACATTTATTTTATAGCATTTTTTTTATAGGCGAGCTTTGATTTTTTTCAAGATAATACATCATTTGTGTTTTATTGTTGAAATTTTAGATAATGAGTTGAATGGGGATTAAACTATTTTTAATTTTATATAATTATTTTTGAATAGGTTTGAAATTGATATTTAATTTTTTTTTACAGTTAATTTTTTTTCATAAAACGTAAAGTGACAAGCATTTAAATGAACAAATTGTAAAAAAAAATCATATGACAGGTAGGGGTGGCCATCAAATTCTAGGCCTGGTTGCACTCTTATATGGTAACTTGCACCTCACCTTATATGTAGTAAATCAGGTGCAATTATATATTTTCCCTCCATAAAAGGCAACATACAGGGCTTTTACCCCCGACACCGGTTGGAGTAAAGTGAACTTCAATGGATTAGGCAGGAGTGGTGAACTAATCAAGAATAGTAAAGGCCAATTGATTTTCGCATTTGTAGAGAATTTAGAGATCTATTTAAAGAACTATGCTAAAGCCTCAGCTGTTCTTTGAGGTATTATTCTTGCCAAGGACATGGGCCTTATCAATTTAATGATGGAAGGAGATTTCAGTAATATTAAATCCTAGGGTTGTCCCCCACTCCTTCTATAAGATTATTATTGAGAAGATAAAGTAAAATTTTAAAGTCTTTTGACAACTTAAAATCTAATTATATAGAGAGGTTAACATTTTTGCTGGCTTCCTTGCTAATATAGGTGGAATCATGAGGTATTTTAAATATTGAAATGATGAGGGAACACTTTCGTAAATCATTATTTACTAAAATACATGAAGAAGCTATGGATAATAATTAGAAACTCGTTGCCACCCCTTAGATGGTGTGGTGAAAACATCAACACTGAGATCAATGGAAGGGACATAAGGTATAATGTCTAGGCAATCCATAACCTATTGAAAACTTGAAGATTGATGATTTCATAAAATAAGTTGCTATAAATAGGAAAGTCTTGAGAAAGATAACAAAGAAC
>VDFB02134463.1:0-25862 GCA_007258455.2 Sequoia sempervirens | reverse complement strand
TCAAAAGTACTCAACACTGAAGAGTTTTCCGTTCCTCAATGGACAAATTGATCATACCCTAGTCACAAGAGAATGCTCAGAAGAAAATGCACAAGGCAAATTGAAATAGTCAAAAGTTGAGTTTCTATTGCCAGAAATGCCCTTTTATGCAAAGGCACGCATTCCAAGAAAGATACGCCTTTTCTCATAATTTAATCTTTTAAATTATATTTAAGTCATTTTAATAGTATTTGACTTAAATACTTGGGCGCACTTTATCAATTGAAGTGATTAAAATATTAAATCACTTTTAGAGAATATTAAGTGATTTAATAAAATATAAAGTCAATTTGACTTAATAATTAAATATTAATCAATTAATATTTAAATCACTTAAAAACCAATAACTCACTCAAAACATCATATAATCCTGTGCCGTCAGAAGCTGTCGACTCCTGCACTGCCAACGCCTGCTGTGAACCAGTCACTGGGCTCTGAACTGAGAACGACAAAACTCATCAAATAATGCCACTGACCCTCTAACCCAACTTGTTAGCCTACGAGAGTCTAAGAAATAGGCTAACCACCATCAAACATGATCATGCCGAAAAAGGGGACATTACAATCCGCCCTCCCAGAAATTGCTTGTCCGCAAGCAATCTCAACAGCAAAGAATCAACCACTCCACCAGGATCCCAAGGATAGTGCCGTGAAATGTCCCTACTGTCATCAACTGTCTCCTGTAACTCCCAAATCTGATCAACTAGATCATCGTGCTGTACCCTGTCAATCTCAACACCATCTGTCACAGGAGAGAGGAACTCATAAGAAAGCAAGTCAAACCACTGACAAAACGTGCTCCCTAAGACTGCACGAGATAGGCTATCATCCCACATGTCTAACACGTGCATACTAGAATTGTGCATCCGAAACAGATCATGTACATGATGACTGAGAAAGAAACTGTGTAGACTCCTGACCATGTACACATTGGGAATCTCCTCAACGAACTCTGTCTGAAATCCCGATGCACTAACAGAATCTCTGATACTATGATCAAAGCTCACCCTTAAACCAGGGTCAAGAGTAGAATCAGCATCCACCTCAAAGAGCAGATTATCACAAGAAGATGTAGCATCCGCCTCATTTTTTGATTCTTCTCCATCAGTATCATAGATTGGAGCTTGCTGATCATAAAAGTCATAACTGTACTGAGGAGAGGAAAATCCCTCTTGAATCACTTTCTGTTCTCCATCCAAATCTGCACTATAGCATGAAGTTGAATCTGCATCACTCCCCTCATAATCAGCAACATCATGTGTGTTGTCATCAACCTCTAAGGTATTGTTGCTATGTACCTCATAGGATGTCTTGACTGGCAAGGTAGAAGCTGCTGTTATGACAATATCCTCACACACCTCTGTTGCCAAAGTCACTGAAAGTCCATCCATAGCATGCTCACCTCTTACATGTTCTTCTCTTGGAAGAATTAGAGATCTAAGGTGCGACTCCCTTTGTTTCTTTGCTTGATCTAGCTGGCTGCAGCGTTCCTTGACCTCTTGCAAACGCTGTTTTGCTTGAGCAGCCAACATCTTTGCCTTCTTAGCCCTTTGTAGCCACCCATCACACAAAACTTGAGTTTTGTTCACATCTTCCAAGGTCTGATATATAAAATCAGACTGTTTGTGACTTGAATCCACCAAACATTCTTCAAGCTCAACATGCAAAATTTCAATGCTAATGTTAGGAGATTCCATACCATGACCATCTTTATGTACTTTATCCGTCACCTCATGATTTTGTGAAAGTAATGGACTGCTGTTCATAAAATCAGAATTGATCTCAAGGCTGATATCATCTCCGTTAGTGCTGATAATATATTCCTGGGGTTCAACAAAACCACTATCATGGTGTAAAACTTTCTCTTCAATAGAAGTTGTCTCAAAAGATGTTGTAGAAGCTATATTTCTGTACACTTCTTCTTTCATAGTAATTGATGAAGCATCACAAGGAACCTTATCTTCATGTGGCTGTTCTAAGGCAACTGGTTTGTCTTCATACAACACTTGCTCATCCTGAAGTGTCCTGTGCCCAACATCTACTTCTATGTAAGTCTGATTTTTGTCCTCCATAAGATCAGCTGTATGTTGGTCACTAACTACTGATTGATCCCTTTTTAACCCCAACACATCAAGGAAACTCAATTTCTTTTTGTTTTGTGATGAGCTTTGTCTTGAAATGGAGTCTTCAGACTGCTGCAAGCTACGAGCTAATCTTTGTTGTGATGGCATAGGTTTCTGCTGAATATTATTTGAAATGCTCTCTACATTTTTCTGCTCACATTTCTTTGATTTGCTTCGTTGCTTATTATAAACCATCCGATGCTCCATATATTGTTCGAAGTCTAGGTGATCTTTTATCTTATCTGGAGATGCTATATATTCCTCATAAGCAACCATTACTTCATCAACAAATTTAGAAGCCATGATAACCACTTTGCTGTTCAACCCCTGTGTGAACAGTACCTGTCAAATTTGTCCTGGTGTGACCGCATAATTTTTTCTAACCCCATAAGCTGGCAGGATTAGAGCTCTGATACCACTGTGATGAGCCCTGCTGGCTCTCAGCTCAAAACCCCCAAATTCTTAAGTCTTTAATTGTTTTTTTAGTTTTTTAAAGAAATCTTATTAGACAGAAGAGAAGGGGCGCAGCATATTTTTGCTCATAAAAGATAATTTTGATCTTATTTCTTCAGAATGAAAGTACAGAATATAATATTAAACACCAACAGATAGATTAAGAATGATAAACATACCAAACAGGCTCCAGATTATTTAAATAAGAAACTGGCCAGGTCTACAGCCGGAAATGGTGAAAATCAGCATAAAAGCACGCCCAAGCTCCAGACAAGGTTTCTCCAGCTCAGAAATTGGTCACAACCCACTGAAATCACTAGCCGCCAATGTTAGATGCCAAAGCCCTCTCAAAAGGAAGGCGTTTTTATCAATTACTTCACACGCCTTTCTCAAGGCACAAAACCCAATGCAATCCGTACGGCCATGAAAGGAAGCAGTAGAATCTCTGAAAGAAAGTCTCTGAAGCTGTGGAAAGGGCGTCACCAGTAGAAACCCTCTAGAATGTGCAAAAGACAAACAACTGCATATAAAATCCCTCTGTCTGCAACTGTAGAACTTCTGTGTGAAGCTCTCAACTGTACTGATTCAGCTGATCTTTCACAGCCTCAAGAGTACTCAACACTGAAGAGTTTTCCGTTCTCCAATGGACACAATGATCAAACCCTGCTCTCAGGAGAATGCTCAAAGAAAGATGCACAAGGCAAATTGAAATTGTCAAAAGATGAGTTTCTATTGCCAGAAATGCCCTTTTATGCAAAGGCACGCATTCCAAGAAAGATACGCCTTTTCTCATAATTTAATCTTTTAAATTATATTTAAGTCATTTTAATAGTATTTGACTTAAATACTTGGGCGCACTTTATCAATTGAAGTGATTAAAATATTAAATCACTTTTAGAGAATATTAAGTGATTTAATAAAATATAAAGTCAATTTGACTTTATAATTAAATATTAATCAATTAATATTTAAATCACTTAAAAACCAATAACTCACTCAAAACATCATATAATCCTGTGCCGTCAGAAGCTGTCAACTCCTGCACTGCTAACGCTGCTGTGAACCAGTCACTGGGCTCTGAACTGAGAACGACAAAACTCATCAAATAATGCCACTGACCCTCTATCCCAACCTGTTAGCCTACGAGAGTCTGAAATAGGCTAACCACCATCAAACATGATCATGCCGAAAAAGGGGACATTACAAATAAACCCACACGATCCTTTGAAAAAATCCCATTCCCCTTTTAAAAACTCCTAAGCACCCGTATTACTTCCCACATAATCCCAAGCAACTGCTGTACTAATGTTCTCTCTTATTTAATAACTCAAACATAAATTATTTAATAGCAGAAAATTAAATTTCTGAACATTGCATGAATTACACAATAGCTAAACTTCACATGAAAGCATAAAACAAATGCATAGATAATTAGACCTTCAAATCAGTTTTTCATTCTCTTTGGAAAACTTACAAGGAAACCTCTACAAACTGTTCATCAAACAGCTGCATGAAATTTATCACTATATATGACTGTATATGTTAAGTCTTCTATCTTGCACCTATCTTTATACTATTTAGCCAAAAATCTAATCTTCAAAAATGCACCCAAGATATTTAAGTTCGAAGGTAAGTCTAAATCATTAATATATATCTACACTTTAATAGACTTAATTGGCTAAATAAAATACTCACATTTTGCTAAAAGTGAAATGCAAAATAATTTAATTTGAACCACTTCCAACATGTTCACAATGAACCTGTGCAGAAGTTCCTATCGAGCTAGAAAACTCAATATTTCATATTCTTTCTTGCTATTTTCATTCATAATAAGTTTGGGTAAACAGTTGAATAACATATAATGAAAACAAATCGATTTCATGAGCAAAAACTGATAAATATACAGTTCCAATTATAATGTAAAAGTTCCTTGAGATGCAAATAGGGATCAAAGTCCATTACTTCAAATCATGGCTGACAACAATCAACATTGTATCTTTCTTTAGATTCTCCAATAACTTGACCACATCTGCCCGAGCTTTCCAATTGCAAAAGCGAGAAAGCATAATATGAATGTCATTTACCTTCTAATGCCACCATCCATAGAAGTTGAATTTGAGAAGTTCAAATATATATTCAATCAAATTCTGACATAGGAAAACTTTTCCTAATAATGATCAACGAGGGAGTAATCGATCCATTGTATCATGCTTCACACCCTAACAATATGGAAAAAGCTATATTCACCTCAAGTACATAAAATAGAATCCAACATCTGAAAATCAAACGTGACCATAAGTTGTATCTTTCTAATGATTTAGCACATTGACACTCAGTGCAACTTTGTTGCTTTCCTCCACATTTGCACCTATGTTTCAAAGGTGCCAAAAAAAAAATTGTATTTGTATTTAATAGCTGTCTTGAGTAGCCTTCCATATCTTGAATAATAAACACACCCAAATAAACAAACTAAGTTACCATCTTATGGCTCAGGAACCATACTTCTTTCTAAAAAAGACCTTTGATTTTGCTTCTTTTTTTCAGTTTGCACATTAAATCATTCTCATCTTACAAGCCAGACTCAGATATGCATTACTCGATAGATAATAAGTCACAAGGTTCGAATTTGAGTTTGAATTCAGCAACAATAAAATTCAGATGAAATTTGGCAAGGGTGAAAAAATTCGATATTAAATTCGCCTTATATAAATTTTACTTTTTTTAAATATAAGTGATATATCCACAAAATTATCAAAATAGTTTAACATTGCTAAATAGATTTGAATTCATCATAAAAAGATTTACACATTTATAAAATATAAACCATAAATAGACTGTGTGCTTAGAATGATCCGTGAGCAATGATTTATAACAAAAATAGGTCGAAAACCTTAAAAATTGTTTTTGAAAACCTTAAATAGCACTTTTCCACAATATATTTTAATGAAAAAACATGCAGTTTTTTCCGAAATTTTTTGCCGAATTTTCACGAATTTTATGCAAATGTTTTGAAATTCGGAAAAATTTGAATTTATTGCTTGAAATTCGCCGAATGCTGTGACATAGAATAGATATACTACAAGTGTAAAAAACAACTTTGCACCGAGTTCAGGATTCAATAATTAACTATGATCAACATGCTTCCCAAACAAGCCAATCAAGCAAGAAACATGTCAAACTAGGCATTATGCATACACAATTCTATGTTTATCAAATGAAATTGGTTGGCTTTTATCCCCAGTTTTTGTTCAGCTGCATCAAAAATAAATTATTAGGTTCCCTTGCAAATTCAAATGCACCTTGTATTAGGAATTATTATATCATAGGTTATTGGGTGTGTTTAAATATTTAAACATATGGTTAATAGCTAAGATACCAATTCGGGTTTCAGTACGGGGGTTCAATATGCAGATATGCATATACAACTTTATTTTTTAGTATTTGGTATGTTCATACAGAAAGCATTATACATGCTATATATATAGCATGTATAAATATTAAATGCCTCTTAAATGTATATGTAATGACTAAAGAGTATAAATTAAATAGGTAATATAAAGAGAACTTTAAGGTAATATAACTGTGAGGAACACGGAAACTGCAAAACAAGTTGAGGATTCTCACATGGCCAAGAGTGCAAGAGAAGCATCAGAATGTCTAAGTCAAAACTCTCTAGTGAGCAAGTTCTAGGCACAAAGGTTCCATCAAAAGAGAAACATAGTGACTCTACGATCAAGCCCCAACATAGAAAGGAAAAAACTGCCCAAATTCACAAGTAATGGATCAGACATCATAAGGCATTGCAAGACATGCAAAACGATATGGGTAACAAATGGCCAAGATGATAGAGCATACAAAATGAGGCTTTTTTCGACGACTTTAAAAGGTATAGCCATTGATTGGTATACAAAAATTGACCTAACCTCTAAAAGTACATGAGATAGATTAAAGAAAAAATTTGAAGAGTTCAAGCTATTGTCAGATGATAACAAAATTGTGGCTAAAATTTATAATACAAAACAAAGTAAACATGAGAATGTAAGAGCTTATAATCGTAGGTTCAAATAATTATTAGTAAGACAAGAAAAGCAACTTGTTGACAATTTGAAAAAAAGATGGTTTATTCAAGGACTTATCCCCTCATTAAGGAAAAAAAAATGAAAGTAATGCCACCTTCATCTCATGCAAAAACGTATAACAAGGGAATGGATATAGATATTGTAATGTCCCCATTTTCCATCCCGCCTAATAAATATTAATTAATTTAATTATTTGATGTTGCTTGGACAAAAGTGCAATTATAAAGGTAATATTAAAAAATTATATTAATAAGGTTATAAAGTGGCGTCACGAATATTTATGAGATAATTTAATAAAGTCACTATAATAATAAAGTGATAATTGGTTTTGGTGGGAAACCTAAAAAGGCATTATTAAAAGGGCATGAGGGCTCATTTCTCATTATGAGAAAATTATTTATTGGAAATTGGAAATTCGAAGAGCGAGCTTTTTGGAACGAGAGGACGGAAACCCTCAAGTTCAAGTTTATGGATTTGGACAAAAACTCAAATCCCTTTCAGGTTCAAATGATTGGACGAAAACCCAATTCCTTCCGCAGGCGGATTCACATCGGGGTTTGCATTTCGGCGTAATCAATTTGTGGAAATTGGTGAAGTCTCCGTTGGGGACCAATTTCAGAGATTAATATTAGGTTGTATAATGAGAAGGATTTACAAGATAAACTGGTATGCCAATAGAAGTCATCAATTTATCCAGATATCGCAATCATGTGCATTCATTGGTTAATTCTCTATTGCTGATCTGATATAGCCATTGTGGGTGCTCTATATGGCCGATTGAGGGCATCATTTATTATTCAGCTTCTATCAATTAAATTGCAGCCGCCATTATAAAGGAGAGATGTGACAAAACTAAGAAGCCAACAAGGAATATTATATGGGACACGGGGGCTAGCATGATATTAATGGGAAAAGGAGTCCCATCAAAAATCACTAAGGCCAACATAGGAGTTGAGTCAGCCATGACTCTTGTGCTTGAAGACAATGCCGCCACACTCCTTATAGCCGTGTGAGCATTTGGAAAGGAAATAAGACAAATCGTGGGTGGGGAAAAGACAAACTGATCGCTACTGAGGTCTGTAGAAAAAAAAAAAAAACTGGTAGCCGCTAATACATGTTCTGTGCTAGCCGCCAGTCTAAATGCTAAGGAGTTAGTGACATGGAGGCAGGATTAAAAGGTGTTTTTGGACTGTAGCGAGTTACCTTTAATCATCGCTACCTTTAGGAAATCACCGATACATTTTGGTATGAGCCGCTATCCAATATACATTTTGCATGAGCCGCCAAATCTACATAAAGTCGTGTGACTTGGACAAGGAATCAAATAAGACGAAGGGAAAGAAAAAAGGGGAGGCCCAATAGACAAGCAGGCACCTCCCCCTTAGCTACCATTGATGTAAGCAGGGGGTTGTTTTCCACTCACAATCTCAATTAGAATAGGTTTTAACCACCTCCTAAGCCTTGTAACCTTATTACCTCAGATTTCACCTTTTTAGGCCTACAAGCCTAGTAGCCCTTCCAACAACGTTTTCAGGCTCTAACTCACTAAAATCAACATAAACCCACAAATTAATTGTTGTTTCAGTTGCTTTTCATCTCCCTTCACACTATACCTCAATATCTCAGTTGACTCTTTTAGATCAAAGCCCTCCAAATGAGGCTTTCCTGCTGCTACAAGGGAAAATTAGCCCTATTTTCCAAAGCAGCCCCTAGCAAAACACACTTCTGACCTTAAAACTTCATGGACAGACCTTCCACATGTTACCAAACCCCCAAATCCACACTTGGTTCACTACTGTATGGTCTACAAGTACCCTAATCCACAAACCCTCACTTTTAGGCTATTATCTAGGGTTTTATTGAAAAACTATTGTCCAGGCCTTCCCAAACTCGGCCACCAACTCAAACACACTGTATTGCCCCTGCACATGCTCAAGGATTCAACACATAACCAATTTAACCACAATTTCTTCAAACTCAGGGCTCAAACCTCTTTTTCTTCACACAAAACACAAGGAAACTACCTAGGGCATCATGCCCAAAACCACTTACAGACTCCTCTGCTTCCACATACCACAAACACACATGGCCCAAGCCTTATTCAGCCATTCCACCGAGATACAATGGGCAACAGTAGGTGGAATGGCCTAGAATGCCATTTTTAAACCCTCAAACCCTTGAAATAGGGTACTGACCTGCAGCGAGAAAACAAGCAAAAAATTCCACCAAATCTTCAGTTAAAGGCTCAAAACTAATAGAGATTCAAGCTAACACATGCCCCTCGAAGATTCAACAAGAAATTTGCTCAAACCACCTATGTACGGATCGTACCAATACAGGAAATGAAGAAGAAACAATAAAATCTGTAAAAATGGAGATATATCAGGGAGTCTTTTTATTCCAATCTTCAAGAATCTATATCCATCAATGCTTTACATCATTTATACAATATTTCCCTCCTAAAGCCAACTTTCTAACTTCTACTAACTGCTTTTTGAAGCTTTATGACCGTTGGACTGCCATTTTGCAATTTTTCCAATTTTGCAACTTTTACATAATTAGCACCTTTTTACATTTTTGCATTTTTTCAATCTACACCCCCCTAGACACCTAATACTCATCAAATAGTGCTAATTACATAGAAAAATGGTCTCCAAGACCTTATTTAAGTAAAACTTACCAAAATCTAAAGCCTACACAACAATTTCTTAAATTGACAAAACTTGTTTAATGGTGCCCTTGCACCAACCATGCACCACTCCATTCGTCCAAGGTAATTGCCAATATATTTTCAAGATTGAATAAGACAAGAATCGGTAGAATGGTCAATGCCAGCTCATCGTAGATATAGACAAAGGCATTCGACTATTATTTCTGGCCGACTATATTCTCTCAACTGCGAATTAATTGAGGATATTAGGGCTAAACTTGTGTGTTATCATAGGTAGATACTAGTCAAGTAGCATTTCGTGGCTAAGAGAAAGAAGTAGATACCATCGCTGGAGCACCATTCATTACTGATGATGGATTGCAATTCGTCCAAAAAAGGGGAAATCAAAAAATACCTCTTAGAACGAGGGGGAGATATTGTAGATAGCGAAGATAAAATGTCCTCTCAAGCTAAAAGAAATAGAATGAAGATGATGAAGAGCACACAAGAAATACTGAGAGGGGGAGGGGGGCTGAATCAATATTTTAAAGCTTTAAAACTTAAAACCAGAAAACTCAAAAATCAAAACATTAACAGCAACATAAAACACCATGAACAAGATGAGCACAAGGATTATGTGGAAAACCCTTTCGGGTAAAAAACCACAGCAAAATATTGCTTTTATTACTCCAAAGGGCACCAACCCTGTTTACATAAGTAAGCACCAACCTACTAAGAGCACCAACTCTTCTTCAAAGCACCAAATCCAAACCAACTGAAGCACCAACTCCAGTGGTTGCTAAAGCACCAACTCCAAACTTCTGAAACACAAACAAAGAATTTTGACTACAATCTCAATCTGCACATCAACTGAGGCACACAACACTGCTCAAATCCAGAAAATTAAACTAAGGAAATTATTTTTATCACGTTTCCCGCACTGAAAGTTATGCAAATGATCTATTTTCTGAGCAGTATACCAAGGCACTCAACCTATCCTTTTTCCTGTATGAAAACATAAAACAAGCAACATGTAACTCACACATCTCCACTCATACACATGATACTATACATCTTGCATTCAACATTAGTATATGACTCAAAAACATATAAGGAAGTGATTTCACAGAAATGTAGATGACAGTACCCCTAAAAGTAAAGACACGTCCACTGACTTTTTAAAACACTTTTCAAACATATCTACACCACTCACATCCTCTATTTTTATATAACCCTCCTTTCACAAGCACTACGTCTCACTGAAAATGCATATCAACATACAGCCCAAAAACTCGCCACACAGTCTTCACTAAAACTTTGATATTACTCAGCAACTCTAACACACTATGTAGGCTGTGTTCACCTCAAGACAAAGATGACACAATCATAAGATAACAGCATCATTGAAAAGAACAAATTCAACTAAAGTCTGTATGCCACCCTCGTATCACAGCAAACAGAGCATAACATAGAACAAAATGCAACCCAGCACCTTAAAGAGGAAAGATAAACGCAAGCTACCTAGATAAATAAAATGATATCATATCCTTCAAAATGTCACATAGCCCAACTCAATCAGATATGTTGTTGAAGGCACACAAACTACTATCGCCCACCACTCTTAAGGAAATAAAAATGCTTCCATATATATTTCTTCTATTATCTACCACAGCACAACAAACTTTCAACCACTCAAAATCAATGTAGTCATAGTAGTTTTTCTAAGAGACTGAATGCGCTATATCACCCAACCCAACTCCCTCATCATGTCTTCAATGGCACTTGCATTCTAACCAAAACTCAACCAGCCACTACATAGCACTCTCACAGCATCCTGTTTCACACACAATACATTCTACTCGACCAACTGAAGAAAGAAGACGATAGCTTTCTTTGGTAACTTTGTTTATTTCACATACTCCTGTATTTTGAAGAAATACAAGCCTTCACACACCTACTCAAAAATAAACATAGAAGCCGTCGATATTCATCACCAATTGCATCACATACTCAACTAGATTAATGACCACGACCAAAGAAAAAGAGCCATAAGAGCAAATGAAGAAGTCTATGACAAAAATAACGTTTTTTTAAAAACACAATCAACGGTTCAATTCAACATGATAATCTACTTTGTTTCTTTTTTAAAAATGAGCCAATTAAATCAACCTATAGTTATATGCCATAGATCTTTCTGAAATCCCGACCATATAATATGCACTTCTAAATTTCTATTGGTAGTGCATATGCATGAATAAATTAAATCTTGCAGAGATATTTAGCCGCCCAATATAAAAATAGGTCTAAAGTCGTCGATAATCAATACACAACCAGACACAAGAGTAAAGCCTCTGTTGCGCCATAGAAGAGCATCTCGTCTTCATCCTCCATAAATAATCAACACAATAATAGAAGGGCCGCCCATATCTTCACACCTCTATTACAAAAACCACAAAATAGATACAGCCAGAGCTTTTTAAAAGAAACACAACCTCTTTTAAGGCGCATGAAAACATATCTTATTGTTTCGATAGCATAACGTGGTCGACTGTGATGTTGTTGTCAAGATGATGAAACCGTCTCACATAAAGTCAATGCCAACAATATACAAAGAAACACCTTCACAATAATAAACAAGCCACCTTCATGTAAAAGAATTGAACCATAGATTAGCCGCCTTAATAAATAAAAAGTCGTCTCATAGAATTATGCCTGGTATATTCAAAGAGTGACATGGCAAACTGACTCATCAAGTTGACATAGAACTGTGCTGACAAGAAGACAAACAAGCAGCTGAAACACTCAAGCAACCTGCTCAACTAGACAGCCAACTAGCTCAACCAGGTAGCCACACAACTCAAGAAGATAAGCAGGTAGCTCAATCAAACAAACCCCTTGACATCAATGACAAAATATTCTAACATATGATAGTTCAGATGGAAGCGGCAATAATGAAACCGAGACAATACAAACCTTGAGAAGGGACATGCTCCAATTTATGAAAGAATTAGAGGCTAAGAAAGAAACAAAAGAACTTTGGTGTGCGGATTGCAAGAGCAAAGATTGCATCAAAACTAATTATCCAAAGAAGTTTTGTGACATTTGTCAAGTTTTGGGTCATTCAATAAAAAAGTGTTCATACAATTTGAAAAGTAGGATCACACAAGTGCTCTTTACACAAGGAGAGCTGTCCACTCCACCTAATACACCATCAAAGTTGTAGAACGACAACAATGCATCTCTAGCCAGCTTATCAAAATAGAAGAGGTGACAATCGTGGACAGAGTAGGAGTCAAATACAATATGACTCCAAAGGACAAACTATCATACAATGTCAACAATGTAATAAATGACATTTTGCAAAAGAAAACCATAATAACTAGAACATAAGGGGACTATTGTGTAAATGTGTGGACTAGAAGATCATGAGAACGTCGGTTTCCCAAAGCAAAAAGCTAGCATCAACATGATTGATGTAGGACCAAAAAATTAAGTACTTGCTGTTATCCAAGCCCAAACCAAGAAGTCATCCTAGACCCTTGTATGAAAAAAGAGACATCATGAAGCTAGAGCAGAAATAGAAAAAGTCACAACAAGGGATGATGGTGCTCCAATGAAAAAGCAAGTACTTCTAGGAGGCTAGGATTAGATAAAAATATTAAAAGACAAGTACTAGAAACCACCATATTGGTCAAGATGGCTGATTGTTAGAACATAATGCTATTAGGGGCATACCCTTATAACATTTATATATTGTTCTAATATAAGGTTATAAAACCTTACATATTATATGCTTATTAAGCATATCCCATTTAAAAATAATTATAGTCTAATAATTAGATTATTGATTATTCATGAATGGGGATTGTTGAATAGGTGTGACTAATACCCTTTTAGGTATTATGTAACCCTTTCTCCTATATTTAAGGAGGTTCTCTCTCATTTAAGAGATATATTTTGGAGATTATATAGTGAGTATATCACTATGCACATGAGATATTATTGTGTTGTTTTTCTCATCATCAGATACAAAATAAGCAAAAGGAACACATGAACACAAATAATGCAACAATATACCCTGGGAAAACCCTCCTCTTGAGGGAGAAAAACCCAACAACAATTATCTCTCTTATATATATAAGTAATAGCAACAATCTCTTTACAATGAGGCCACACACAAGACCAATATTCAGCACCAGCAATGGCTGTTATAACAAACAAGTACTCTGCTCTTACTTGATCTTCAATCTGCACTTAGAGAATTCGCAATCTGCTCCTAGTAGAATTCGCACTTGAGAAGAAGGAATAATTGAACTTTCTTAATATACAATGGAGTGTAAATGACCTCCTATAAATACATAAGCTAGAGAAGTCACACCTCTTCAAGAGCTAGGTCGGCTACCATAAGAAAAGATAATTACAAATACAATGAAAGTTGGCCAAGATGAAAATACAAAGAAGGTCGGCCAAGAGAAAAATGTAATGTTGCCAAGTGAAGCGCCTCTTCACTTAATTATCTCAATAAAATAAATAGCCAAAGGCTATATGCAATTTTATGTCTTCGCACGTGGCTGGAAGGATAAGCCCGAAGCTGCTATAACATCAACACTCCCTCTCAGCTAGGGAGAAATACTTCCAGCTGCATAAGACATATCATCTCATCATGATGTCAACCACAATGGCTACTCCCATATGTGGAAAGAAGAGATATCACCTCACCGTGATATCAACCATCATGGTTACTCCCATATGTGGAAAGAAGAGATATCACCTCACCGTGATATCAACCATCATGGCTACTCCCATGGATGGTATGTACAAGTCTTCATCACTCAACGTGATGTTGTCACCTCATGTGACGTTCACCATGGCTCTCCCAGAGGGTGAAAACACAAGTACAAGAAAAATCATCACAAACTCTCTCACGTGATGTTGTCATGTAATCACACACATAACATCCACCATGGCTCTCCCAAAGGATGGAAACAAGGGCTTTCACCTCAAATCTCAAAGAGAAATGCATTATCAAGGGTTTGCACCTCAAATCTCTCTCAAAGAGAAATGCATTAAAGAGGATCACTGATACTGAGACTCCTTCTCAGCTAGGGCTTAATTCTCCACCATACCAAGCTTGTCTCGAAAGTACATAAACTTTATCCTGGAGAGAGGCTTGGTGAGAATGTCTGTCGTCTGCTCATAGTGTTGATATACCTCAACTAGATTTCCTTCCTCAATACTATATCTCTGATATGGTGGCATTTGATCTCAACATGCTTAGTTTTGTCATGAAACACAGGGTTGACAGAAAGCTTCACACAGCTCTGGTTATCACAATGAATGATAGTTGGCTCCATTGATTGTCCAAACAATCCTGCAAGGAGCTTCCGAAGCCACACTGCTTCTCGAGCTGCCACACTAGCTGCAATATACTTGGCCTCTGTTGTACTCAGTGCCACAGAAGACTACTTCCTGCTACACCAGGATAACATCGCAGACCCCAAACTGAAACAACATCCAGAGGTGCTCTTCCAATCAGTAACACACCCTATCCAATCAAAATCAGTATAACCGTGCAGCTTTAAATCCACACCTAGAGAATATCTCAACCCATATCCAACTATGCCACGCAAGTATCTCAGGATATGTTTTGCTGCAACTAGATGTATTTACCTTGGTTCACACATGAATTGACTAAGAGCACTCATTGCAAGCAATTATCCATCAATGATCCAATCAACTGCCTATACATAGTAGGATCCACCAGATTTGAACTAGCTGCAGCCTCTTTCAGCTTCTAAAAGTTGGTCTCCATAGGTGTAGACATGGATTTGCAATCCATCATACCAAAAATCTTCAGCATGTCAATAGTGTACTTCCCTTGACTCAGAATGATCTCATTAGGCTTCCACCAAACTTCTAAACCAAGAAAGTAGAACAAGTACCCAAGATCCTTCATTTCAAATTTAGAAGCTAATTCCTTCTTGCATTTGATAATGAGGTGTTCTTCTCTAGTAAGAATTAAATCACATAAAGAATCAAGATCAACTAGATTACCATCTTCTTTAGGTTCAGTAGGCTCCCTCTGAATCTTCAAGTACTTGCATCAACCTTCTAACCTCTTCGTCCAAGATTGCTTGCAATGCTTGCCTTAGAGAAAGTTTTCCTGAGCACACCTCTGTTTAGGATTGTCCTCTTGACCTCAACTCTGATCACTCTATTCTGAATAGGTTTGGAGAGCTACCAATGTCAAATCCAAATAACTATCTTGAGCAATTCTGATCTCAATAGCTGAAGAGGTCCTCCAAGGATTAGCACCTGGCCTTGCAATACTGTAATCTTCACTTCTTCTCAGTGAGTCACAAAACTCTCTCTTGATCCCTGCTTCAGAGATTGAAAAGAAGACTTCTAGAAGTGAACTCCCTCTAGGCACCAACTCAGTCCCATGGCTACAAGTTGTGACTTCACGCTTGATCATTTCTTTGGTTGGCATAATTTCCTCACAAGATTAAGCAATCTCTCATCACCTTATTGCTCCTAGATCTGTCCTGGAAGCATTTTAAAGAGAGATTACTAACAGTTTTTAACTATCCAAAGAAATATCAAGGCTATACAAGGTTTACTATCTCAAGTTATAACATGAATACATAAGAATTTATGAACAATATTAAAACATGAATAAATAAATCAATCTATAAGAGAAATATATCAAAAGACCAGAATGAAGGGATAAAGAAACTTATCTTTATTGAATTCTGATATAACTCTTTCTTCCATCTTTTACTCCTTTCGAGAGTGCTAAACTTAGCACAACAAAAAACAATCTGAACAACTACAGATTTCTTGAATGCATTATGCAATTAGCATGAAGAACCTACCCTCTCCAAAAGTCAAGGCTCTATCACAGTTCATGCATTAGAGAATGATATCGATGTGACCAACTTATCACCATCGAAATTTCAGTTCTCTTTTTATTTCAAAGCCACACTCAGAAATCTTCACAACTAGCATGAAAAATAACTTGCAAATAATAATTTGAATCTTCAAGGATCTTATGTCAGTGAACACAATTCAAGAGAAACCACGATATCTCTTTACTAATCACACATGATCCAAATAACCAATGCAAAACTAAAGTTTTACCCTAGATTTCAAAAGTAGAAACAAAAGAATACTTATCTTGATGAAATCAGAATCTCCTTTTAAGTGTTGCACTTAAACAGGAATACAGGAAACAACTCGACATGATGCTTGTCGAATCATCAGCCTAAGTGCATTCCTCTGCTCTAGTCGACAGCCAAGGGAACGTGTTCTCCACAGATGTTTCAAGCAGGGATACACATCTAACAAGTCATCGGTGAAACATCACGGACAGCAAAAAGATGCAAACAAGCATAGAGGAACTGATCCTGATGATATGCACGAGACATCTCAATATATCCGCACACCCTGAGAAGAATTAGATCCGAAAGAATTCAATTTGCTCCACCCTAGGTAGTGGCGTTGCCTCTGTCTAATTCCAATCGTGGTTGATATTACCCTCTGAATGTCCAAGCATTGATAGGCTGATTGACATCACATGTTAGATGCCTTGACTTTGGTCCAAGCTGACGCATTCAATCCCTGATAACTAAATTTGTAGTGCCTCCCAGGAGTACAGACACTCATCGAAGTCTTGTCAAACAATAGTATTTGAATTGCCGTATCAATGCATACACAAAGTCAGACACTGAAATATTCATTCATAGGGAGCAAACTAAGTAACATCACCGAATCCTTGAAGGGCGGAAATTGCTACTTCCTTTTCAAAAAAGACGCGGGTGATGTCTTAGTGCGGGCCTTAAATGAACTCCAGATGCCAACAATGAATGACAGTATGATATCACGATGCAGGTTATAAACACGATCCAAGAGCAGAGTCGTTGAGACTATGGATCTCGACGCACTTGGATGAGGATAGTGGCAAGATTGAGAGCGCTCTTCAGGATGGTGCCAGACGAAATTATTGACCGATGACAATCACGGCTTCAGAATGACGCCGGCATAATTTTGACTCCACCTCAGGTCCCAAAAGCATTCACAGAAATATAGAGATTCCATTCTTCTATTTCCATCGACGTTACACAATCATTTGATTGTCCCGAGAACTCGCAAAATCTTCTTGACTCTGCCATTGTGGAAAACTCCATTGTCTTTTACGGCATGAGTTCTTCAATTATTCATAACTGCTTGACCATGAATAGATGAAAGGCCCGAATAGAATTAATAGGACCATAAGAAAGATAGGCCCACAAAAAATCGAAGAAGAACAATAATCGCAGATATGGTCTCTTGGAGAATTTCCGACCCATGAATCTACAGATGTCAAAGCTCTTCTCCTGCACCGATCCCAATCAGTGATGACAGGAATATGGTTGGTCCTTCCGTCATGAACCTTCAGTCAACCAATTGTAGAATATGAGACAAATTGTATTGTGACTGGAACTCATATTTCTATGCTAGAGAACAATTCATGTTGAGTTTAGCGGGTCTAGATTCCAGAGATAAGTATATGTGCACAGTGCAATGCTTCCTCACTTCAGATGAGCCGTAAGCAATCACCGAACAGCATAAAGGTAAATGGAGGCTTCGATAGTTTCCTTGATGCGACGATGTTGATGTAATCCCAAATAAAGACAAATGCTTCGATTCAAAGATATGCCAGATACCAATAGCATTCAATTGTCATCTTATATGCAACAGCGCCTAGCCATCATAATTTAGATTCCACTTAACTTGCTTAGACAAATCTGATGAACCCGCTCTGATAACATGTTTTTCTCATCATCAGATATAGAATAAGCAGAAGGAACACATGAACACAAATAACACAACAATATACCCTGGGAAAACCCTCCTCTTGAGGTAGAAATACCCAACAACAATTATCTCTCTTATATCTATAAGTAATAGCAACAATCTCTTTACAATGAGGCCACACAAAAGGCCAATATTCAGCACCAGCAATGGCTGTTATAAAATATAAGTAATCTACTCTTACTTGATCTTCAATCTACACTTAGAGAATTCGCAATCTGCTCCTAGTAGAATTCGCACTTGAGAAGAAGGAATAATTGAACTTTCTTAATATACAATGGAGTGGAAATGACCTCCTATAAATACATAAGCTAGAGAGGTCGCACCTCTTCAAGAGCTAGGTCGGCTACCATAAGAAAAGATAATTACAAATACAATGAAGGTCGGCCAAGAGAAAAATGTAATGTTGCCAAGTGAAGCGCCTCTTCACTTAATTATCTCAATAAAATAAATAGCCAAAGGCTATATGCAATTTTATGTCTTCGCACGTGGCTGGAAGGATGAGCCCGAAGCTGTTATAACATCAACATATTGGCCATGTAGAAGTATGGAGAAGTGTTCCTCAGTTTCATTCTATGTTATAATAGACCATTATTGTAAGTGATTTAATAAAATGATGGTTTATGGGATTTTTTATACGAAAGGGTTTTCCCCATGTATATCTTATGTAATGTGTAAAATCTATGCTTGTGATTCTCATTTTATTTATTTTATATCTTGTTTATAATGATTAGTATCCTAAGATCCTAATTTCTAACATGATATCAGAGCCAATTAGGCTATACTAATCATTTTTTGTTATACCATTAAGTAGCTTTAAAATATTCTTAAAATCAAGTTGCTAAATTCGACTAAGTATATTTCATGAAAAGATGTGCTTATTTATTTTATTAGTATTTCAAGGAGTGTTTACAACTAGTTAAAAAAATTTAACATTAAAAAAGCATAGAATTGAGGCGAAAATTCTTTTGAAATAAATGTGAAGAAACACACACACACACTTATACTTAGAGGGGGGATGAATCAGTATAAGAACAACTTTTTCAATTTATAACTTTGGCAATCATAAGCAATAATCAAACATCCACACAAGTAAGATCTAGCAAATTAGAACACAAAATGCACACATGATTTTACATGGAAACCCTTGTGGGAGTAAACCACGGAAAAATATTGCTTTTATGGAAACTTTCTGACAACTTTGTAGGCACCAACCCACAGGAGACACCAATCCCCTTCACAGAGAACCAACTCAACAAGAGACACCAATCTCTTAGGGTGAGAGGCACTAAACTCCCAATCTCGCAAAGTAGAAGGCACCAACCTTCGAAATAATGATAAGATGTTGGATCTGCCCTAGACACCTTCAAGGCCTTCAATAAAACCTGCCTACTCCTTCACAAATCTGCCCTGAATTTCTGCTCACTTAACCTCCACTCAGATCTGTAATATGATCTTCAATAAATACCTTCAAATCTGAACTTTATCTTGGCAAAAATTCTGCAATAGGTCTGCTCAAAATAAGTCCGATTTCTGCCCTTAAGTCTGCTTCTTTTTCTGCTCTAAGTCTGCTTTTAATAGGAAGGATATTCAATGAATGGTTGCTAAAATGATCTCCACATAACCTCTTATTTATACCAACTATTGTGTTGATGTTATAGCTACGGGTTTCATCCTTCACCCGATTAAATAATAAGCAAATAAATAAAGCCTTGGCTATTTATTTATTTGAAGCCGACATTGATGAAGGGGCACTTCTATTCAAATAACAATTTATATTTTATTTATGGTAGCTGACTTAAACTAAATGATCGCCACCTTTTGTAAAAGCCGTATCACTTTGTAAGAGGCCGACTTCTTGTGAAAGGACGTCTTGTTTGGGAGAAGCTTTATCAACTTGTATATATAGAAGGCGCTGCTCTCTCTCATTATTATCATTATTATTATCAAGAAAGTTCGCATACCAGCAAGAGTTCGATTCATACAGCAGTTCGATATTGATCTCAAGGAGTTCGATAATCTTATTTGATTGTATGTTTGCATCAAGTGTGGTGTCATTATCATTGCATTAGATCGGCCTTGTGATTTGCCTCATTGTAGAGCATATTGCTGCTATTTTATTCAATATATAGGTGATATATTGTTGCTGGGTTTTTCTCCTTCAAGGAGGGTTTTCCCAGGGTATATGTTGTGTTCTATTGTTTGAATTTGTGTTATTTCTGCTTAATTAAATTCTGGTCATAAATTTAACATATTGCACCCCTTTACCAATGGTTGCAACTCTCAAGAACAGGCCAGACAAGATAAATATTTTATTCAATTTTCATTTCCCTCAAAATCTGGGCGGCCAAATTCACAAGGTCGGCCCAAAGGGGATGAAATATATTTTATTTTATTTTAAAATAATTCCCAAGAAGGGCGCACATATCAGGGAGGTTGGCCCATTTAGCATTAAACACATTTTATTTTACTTTCATGTAAGTTGGCCAGCAGAGGAACTTGTCTTAAAACACCTTGAAATAAATTGCCTCCTTTGCACAACAATATCTGGATGATAATGCACGATCTAACTCTGCCCTCTGACATCAATGACAATAATTTCCAACAAAATGAAACTATAACTTTTTTAGATTTATTTGAGATTTTTTCATAATAAGCCATTTTTAGTTTACATAATCTTTTATAAAAGTTGAAAGACTTATAAAATGATCTTTCTTTTTTCATTGCCATATGACTTTGAAAATTCATAATCCTTATTTAAAACTACAAGACTTGACTTTTAGTAAAAGGCTGAGGATAGCAACCTTTGGCTTATAATAAAGGTCATGATTTTTTATAAATCACAACCTTTAATAAAAAGAATCATGACGTTGTCTCATACATAAACATGTATAATTTTTTTTGTTTGGATGAGTAAGATGAATCTTTACTGATAGGAAATAGTGTCAATTATCAGGAATCACTGAATGGGTTCAAAGGATTTGGCATGTTGTCAAATTTTTGATGTCATACCTATTACATTTGTAACTCCCTTACAAAATACCAATCTAGGTATTATAAAAGTCACACCATTTAATCACCAAAAGGTGCAAACTTTAATTAATAATTTGTGAAACCATTAGATCGTGCTTTAATCTAATGGTTACAATGTGGTACAATCTCCTATTCCCCGTGCCTTGAATCTTTCAACAACGATTTCTGAATTGTTGTGATTGTTATCTGGCCTTCTGTAAAAAACCCTGCTTATTCTGCCCTAAATTTTTCAGTTTGTGTTGTTTGACATTTTGTCAAACACTTTGCATGCAACCTGATTTTCTGAATATGCTGATGCTTTTGGATGTCTATTTGTGATTTATGCTTTATGTTTTGATGAGCCATGACATAAAATAACACCATACAAACATATATTGAAATACAACAAGAGAGAGCATAAAAAACTTCTTATTTCTCCTTGAAAGCAAAGTATATCAGACTTAACAAAGTTCTAATTGTTGGAAATGTTGTCATTGATGTCAAAAGTGGACAAGGTCATCATTGATGCCAAAAGAGTTTAATGTAGAGATTGCTAAGAATATAATCATTGATGTCAAAGAATTCATAGAGCGAAGATTAATAGACGTAATAGCTGCCATCATTATCATTGATGTCAACAGTCTATAATTGGTTAGGTTGACATGGTTGTGATTACAGATGGAAGTAGAAAACTAGAACTTGGAGGTCTTGGAGTACAGGGTATTGGGATTGCAATTGGAAAGCTGGACTTATATGTTGCAAGGATGCTCCCTATGATAGTCAACTATGGTACAAATAATGAACAGATCCTTAAAGATCCTTTATATCTAGGGATCCATAGGCTTGATGGAGAAATAGTTTGTGTCAGTTATTGATGAATTTGTGGAGGCAGTCTTCACACGTTGGCCACATGTGATAGTGCAGTTTGAGGACTTTCAAAGTAAGTGGGCATTCAAGTTGCTGCAACATTTATGTTTATGAAGGTAGTGATTTTATTTGAGGATAAATAAAAGAGGCATGAAAGACATATAAACAAAGAGAGTGATTAAAGATTAATTTCCCAAGTTAATAGAGTGTAATGCAACAATGAGATTACACAGCAATTAAATGAAGCAGAAATTATCGATAAGATTAAATCAGAAACTATTTATTCCTGATACAGGCCGACTCTATTTGTAATGATTAAAAGCAGACTAGCAGAAATAAATTAAGGAAGAAAAAAAAAGTTTGAAGGCAACGATTCAAGAATAAGACAGATCTAAAGTGAGGTGAATAAAGACGAAATCAGAAAAGACAAAATAAAAAAGGTGCGACCCATATTAATAAAGCATTAGAAAAGAATTAAAGGTAATGCAAATAAAAGGTAGCGACCCATTTTATAAATGAAAAGCATCGATCCATTAAGGGCTGCAATCCATTAAAGGCAGTGATTTATTAATTAAAGGGAAAAGATAAAATTCATTAAGGAAAGGCAACAAATGGTTTTAAAGGACACATCCACCATAAAAAGACACGTCCCTTGGCAAAATAAGTGGTATAAATAAAGGTTGAAGAGGGAACCAAAAGACAATAAGTTCAATGAATAAATTCTGCGTATAAGGAAAAGGGAGAGCAGAAGTATGAAGAGTAAATTTGATTTATATTAAAAGTATGTGTGTATAGAGAAATATAAAATGGAAAATACATCATATACACCAGGTTGAAGAAGGTTATTTGCTGACTTATGAAGAGCAAGTTGTGAAGATTAATTACAGATTTATGGGGAGATTGTGAGAAGATTATGTGTAGATTTATAAGGAGATAGTGATCAGATTTTTATGACAAATTTATGATCAGCTTACAGCATATTCAAGAAGAGAATTGTAGCAGATTGGAAAGAAAGTTATAACAGAATTTTTAAGAGAATTCTAGTGGGTTGGTGCTCCAAATCAAATAGAGGTTGGTGCATTGCTAAAGAAGAGTTTGGTGACTCTCATTGAGTTGGTGCTCAGTCTTGGGGATTGGTGTCTCCTGTAGGTTGGTGCATACAAAAGTTGTAATCAGTTATTATTATATAAGTACATTATTCTGTACCGTGGTTTTCTCCCGTAAGAGTTTCCACGTAAATCTGTTAGTTTTTAGGATCAGAAATAAAATAAGCAGAAATACAACACACAGATCAAAGAACACAGCGAAATACCTTGGGAAAACCCTCCAACTTGAGGGAGAAAAACCCAGCAAAATGATCTCTTATATATATCAGATGAATAAGTGCAGAAACTGCATACAAAGTCAGGCCTTATACAGGGCCAAGTCTCATACAACAATATATGTCACTTCTCCTTGAACGAATGATAATACTTCTTCAAAGAATCAGATCTGTTGCTAAAAGAATGCGAACTTTTGTTGCTGCTGAAGGAGATGCGAATTAGAGAGAATGAATTGATTGTCAAATGAGTGATCTTCCTCTTGCTTATATACAAGTCTAGGTGACCTCTTCTCTAGGTTGGCCCCTAGAAAAAATAAAAAATGTTATTTGTAAGTCAACGCCGACCTGCCTTGAAGAATATTTATTTTAAATTTGAGAGAAAAATATCTCCCGCCGCTATAAACATTAACACTCCCTCTTAGCTAGGGAGGTATTTTTCCAGAAATCCTCGTCATGGAGTCCCTAGACATGACGTCCACAATGGTTACACCCAACTGTGGAAAACCACATCTCAGTCTCAGATATGTACAAAAGTTCATCACAGAGTCTCTCAACATGACATCCACCATGGCTACTCCCATGTGTGGAAAAAAACATGTGTACAAGTGTTCATCACAGAGTTTGTCAACGTGATGTCATCATGGAGTCTCTCAACATGACGTCCACAATGGCTACTCCCATGTGTGGAAAACACAAGTACAAGGGTCCATCATGGAGTCTCTCAACGTGATGTCGTCATGGAGTCTCTCGACATGACATCCACAATGGCTACTCCCATGTGTGGAAAGGTCCATATCTTTGTCTTAGAGATGTACAAGGGCTTTCACCTCATATTTCTCCATCTCAGAGAAATATGCATTATAGCAAAGCTCACTAATGTTGAGTCTCCCTCTCGGCCAGGGCGACATTCTCCACTACCCCAAGCTTGTCCCGGAAATGTGCAAACTTTACTCTAGAAAGAGGCTTGGTGAGAATATCAACCGTCTGATCATCAGTGCAAATGTACTTGAGTTGAATTGCTTTCCTCAGCACCATGTCTTTGATGTAATGATACTTGATCTCCACATGCTTTGTCCTATCATGAAACACTGGATTTACCGAGAGCTTCACACAACTTTGATTATCACAATGAATCACATTCAGCTCTAATGTTTTCCCAAACAATCCTGCAAGAAGCTTTCGAAGCTACACTACTTCTCGGGCTGCCACACATGCTGCAATATATTCAGCCTCTGCAGTGCTTAGTGCCATAGAAGTCTACTTCCTGCTACACCAAGAAATCATGGCAGACCCCAAACTGAAGCAACATCCAGAGGTGTTTTTCCTATCAATTACGTTCCCGGCCCAATCAAAATCAAAATAGCCTTGTAACTTTAGATCTCCATAGGAAGTATATCTCAAGCCATATCCCACAGTGCCATGCAAGTATCTTAGAATATGCTTTGCTGCTTTGCTGCAACTAAATGTATTTGTCTTGGCTCACACATGAATTGACTGAGAGCACTCACTGCATAGCAAATGTCTGGTCTAGTGTTGACTAGATACATCAATGATCCAATCAATTGTCTATACATGGTGGGATCTACCAAATCTGAATCAGCTGCTGATTCACTCAACTTCTTCAAATTTGTTTCCATAGGTGTAAACCTGGACTTGCAGTCCATCATCCCAAATCTCCTCAAGATGTCTATAGTGTATTTTCCTTGACTTAGAATAGTCTCATTAGATCTTTGCCACACTTCCAGTTCCAAGAAGTAATGCATGAGACCAAGATCCTTCATCTCAAACTCAGAGGCTAACTCTTTCTTGCATTTGACAATGAGATACTCTGCTCCGGTGAGAAATAAATCATCAACATAAAGAACCAATATCAAAGCCTCACCATCAACTATCTTGAAGTAAAGATTGGAATCCGCATCATTCTTGGAGAATCCCAAGCTCATCAAATATTTATCAATCCTTTCATACCATGCACGAGGTGCTTGCTTAAGGCCATACAATGTCTTCTTCAATCTGCATACATGAGGCTCCTTCCCATGAATCACGAAACCATCTGGCTGCTCAATGTACACTTCTTCTATCCCACCATTAAGAAATGTAGTCTTTACGTCCATTTGATGTAACTTCCAGCCTTCAGCGGATGCAATAGCAATAATTGTCCTAATAGAAGTGTATCGAGCAACAGGAGCAAATGTTTCCTCATAATCTATTCCCTCTTTCTGAGAGAAGCCTCTTGCCACAAATCTTGCCTTGTGTTTCTCAATACTACCATCAGCTGCATGCTTGATTTTGAAGAGCCATTTGGAAGATACTACTGATTTCCCTTCAAGTCTTGGAACAACATCCCATACATCATTCTTAATGGACTGATACTCTTTTGTCATTGCATCTCTCCATACCTACTGGTTGGATGCCTCCTAAAAATTGGAAGGCTCAGAATCAATGATGTGACTCATCAATGCCAC